>JAULAV010001719.1:0-74383 GCA_030789695.1 Scilla litardierei | reverse complement strand
GAACTCATTGTTGCTTAGGGCACTGGATCTATTGTTGCTCAAGCACGCAATGGATCTCTCCATGAAGCAGGATTACCTTCACAAGGAGCGCCATGTTTTTAAATTCTGCTCCTTTTTATATTTTTTTGTGATTGTTGAATATATATGATGTCTTAAATCAATTATGGCAAGCTGATGGATGTTGCTTGGTTTGATTTTGCAGTATAGGCTTCGATGGAAACATGAAAAATTTCTTATGTTTGGAGGAGAATAATGATGATTAAGAAAAAATATAGTGTTAGCCATGTTGAATAAATGACTTCGACCATTTTTTAAAATAAAAATGCTCTATTTTGGTTGGCTTTAAATCAATTTTGATGGATTTCGTTAATTGTGATTGCTCAATCAAATTTTTCCATGTAGGTTTTAGGTGTTTGAATTGATGAAGAAGACAGAATTTTGGGGCGGCCAAGTTGGTTCTGGCAGTTTTGGGGTGGCCAAATATTGAAGGAGATTGGTTTGGGCAAATTGGGGGTAGCCAAATTGGTCAGGGATCTGTGGACCAAATAGCTCTATGCTGTCAAATTCATTAAGCGAGGAGATAAGGTCTAAGCTCTTCTTGCAACTCTTTCGATCTGTTCTATTATGTGAATTGGGTTTTGGGTTGAGATCCTGCTTAAAAATCAAATTTTGGAATATTGGTTTTGTTTGTTTTTATCTTGATATTCAGTTCTCCTTATAAATCAGAACGCAAATTCTTGGTGGGTTAACTGTTTACTATTTGTTTTCAAAGTAACATATGGGTTTTCTAAATTCCCTATTGCAGTTTGGAATTTTGCTTCAAAATCAATGTTTGACAGTTGTTTTGTTCTTTGGTTCATAGCTATTAACATCATTTGATCGATATCTTTTTCTGAATTTTTTTCCTGATAAACAGATTTATGAGCATGTGCAGATGGAGATCATGGATCATAAATCGTTGGGGCATCCAAATATAGTAAGGTTTAAAGAGGCAAGTCTAATTTTTGCTCGGTTTCATGATATTCTACCTGAATATAGAAGGAACCTTTTGATTTTAAGCATTTTGTGGTTGTGCTATGTCTTATTATTATTATTGAATAATTATTGTTGCTTACAATTATTGAAAGGTGATGGCCATTCTCATCTTTAGTTTTTTTAAGTCCATTATGTTTCCTATTTTCATTGCTCTCAGAATCTGGACATTTCTTGCTAAGTTTAATACTAACAACTCCCTTCAATATTCAGATAGAAACTTTTTTTCTTTGATTATTCATTGATTTGTCGTTCAAGACATTGATTTGAGCATCAGAAATATATAAAGGATCACTTTCGGTTGGCACTTGGTTATTAACATCATTATTTGATTTTGATGTCTTTGTTTGATTTTTTTTTCCTAATAACATATACATGAACATGTCAGCGGGCGATCATGAACAATAGATCACAGAGGCTTCCAAATATAGTAAGGTTTACGGAGGTAGGTCTATTTTTTGTCTGTTTCATGATATTTTGTCTGAATATAGAAGAAACATTTTGATTTTAAACATTTTGTTTTTGTGCTCTATCTTATTATTATTATTATTAAATAATTATTTTTTCTTACAATTATTGAAAGATGATGTCCATTCTCAGCTTCATTTTTTAAGGCCATTATATCTCCTATTTTTCATTACTTTCAGAATCTGGACATTATCTGACAAAGTTTAATGCTCACTTTTGGTTGGATGATGCATGATGTGTTATATATAATGTTCAGATCAAAGCATTATTTCTGGTATAACGTGATTAACAATATGAGAAATATTGAATTTTATGTTACAAATTGTATTGGAGCACCCGTGAGGTCTGGATCAGTGCTCAATAGCTCATCTTTTCAAAGTATTTTGATTGATGAAGCAAAGTGAGAAATACCCAACTTTTGGTTTTGATTATTTTCATTGTTTTTATGCTTTTTTTTGTTTTACAACTTCCATCATTAGATTATGGGGGCAAGGCTCTTGAGTTTTTGGTGTTAAGTTGCTCAATATATTTAGTTTGTAAAATTAGAATGCTAATGGTTTTGTTTTTGTTTTCCTCTGGAAGAGGAAGGAACAAAGGAATTTGCCGGGGATTTCTTTACACATGATATTTATTATGCTGAAATATGTATTTTGTTTTTGCTAACTGGACTATAAGGTGTAGGACTGAATAATGATATGAAAATAAGGTCAATTAATGCTTAAAATAAGAAGGCAGTTGTATAGTTGTCATGTATAGTTGGTAGTTAAAGTTCATGGTAGCTGCATATATTTTTCACAGTTCAAGATATTGCTTTTAACTCACTATATACCAAGATATTAGATCACAATTACATTTCAACAAATGATAACCTGTAATTTAAGAGGAAAGATAAAAGGTAAACATATGTAGAAAGTAGCAACAATAACTGAGACATAATTTTTAGCTCAAGCTGCTGACATTTTTGGCTAAACCATCCATATTCAGCTTAGATGTGATGAGCTGACACAAAAGAGTTCCATTTGAATTTGATGCCATTTAATTAAACCAGCCATGCTCAAAGTTCTAATAAGATGAGTTGATAAGAGTTCACATCTATTTGCTGCCATTTAGATGTAAGTGTTTACTTGATGTATATTAGGCATTAACGATCAAGATTCCCTGTGATAGTCTCCTCATCGTCATTATATTCGATTAAAGATCAGATCTCCATCAATTGATTTATCCTATGTGGAAGCAGAAACATCTCCTGACTTTTCATATCATGACTTTGCATATCTCTCGCATTACATTCATTTGCTTGACAAGATATTATGATTACGATTCCTATAAGAATAGGATCTCAGCACTCTAATTGTCACAATCTTCAACCAGCAGAATTCAGAAAATATAGTAGAAATTCATAATCTAAGAGTATGAAACTCGGGATTTTTGTGTGTGCAACGTGTTATATCCTTGCAGTGGACATACTTGATTAAATAGTTTCTATTTTTACTCCAATTTCTGAGATATCGCCAACTTTAATGTGCTTCTTGCTCATTAAAATACGCGACGATCAAGGGGGTGATTGATTTTTTCTTTTTTCTCTGCTCATCCCTATCCATAGTTGTTTTTTTCTATTTTTTTAATTTTTGGGGATTTTTGCATGACCTTTCCCAACTGAAACTCTCATGTTCTTTTTGCAGGACCTATGGTCATGGGGTCACATAGGTTGAGCATGCACTGGAGGTGATCTGGTTGTTTATCGAGATGAGGGGAGCATGGAAAGGATCTTTTTGTGCATCCGGGCATGTGCTGGAGTAAGTCTAAATAGATCTGTTTGTGCAGGTAGTTCTTCTGAAAAGTCTTATTGTTAAATTTTATTTCATCCATTTTTATTTATTAATATCACTTTCTTTCTAATTAGAAATTTTGGATTCTCTCGATGGTGTTATATTCTGTAGAACTTGGTGGGTTGTTGGGTTTCTCTTTCGATGCGAACATGAGCATTTTTTCATATAATTTTCCTATTTATGCGATTCTATCTTTAAACAATTCTAAGAATCTCTCAATTATAATATTTTAAACCTCCCAGGAATTTAAATTTTGTTGTGGATAAGTCTATCTGCTTGACCTTCCTCAAGTACTTTCTGGGACAAAATCAGGCAATGAACAAGCTGTGTCAATGTACCAACCTTATTGAATCCTCCGTTTGATAATAATTTATTAGTCATTCCTTTTCCCTTCTTGATGTTTCTTCTTTATACATGCAACCTGGACACGTAATTGGGTGATCTGCAACGAGCTGGTGTTGTGGGATGCCCTATGCATCAGGCAGGTGTACATTCACCTGAAAAGAATGCTGGTTCTAGAATCAGTTCCGCATGCATTAGGAGGCTTAAAGAGATTCTGCCAAAAGCTTTGCTTATGTTGACCAACCATACTTGATCTTATGCCATAAAAACATGCTGATTTAGTTTCTTTGTATGATGATATGTCTAATTATGTATTTTATGTTGATTTTTAATTTACGGCAGTAGCATAGATTTTGCAGAGCAAACACCAACACTATGTGATACTAAATGTCAATTGGGGTTCTGAGAAGTTGAAGTCACCAACCACTCATTTAAAGACCGTTCATTTATCAAAACATGTAGAGTTTATTAGGAAGGCAGTAATCACCAACTTAACCGGTTTATGGAGAAAATTGCTCAATTATCACATTCTGACTGGAATATTCGTATTATTACTATTAACCAAGTGCATGCTCTACTTATCAACTATACATCATGGTAGTATGGTAAGTTTGGGGGACTTGAGGCATTATACTCATACTGTATTTGGTCTTTGGCTTTTTCTATGGCAACCATTGCCTATAGTTCAGTGTAAGAAATAGTCCTCTTTTGTGCTGGTGAGTTATTCCCTTTTTTGTTTAATCCCATCCAACCATTTATCTGAAATTCTCTAAAATTCCCTTTTGTGCATAAATTTGTATGATGATATACTAAATCTGTTCTTAAATATAAATGATTTGACTGGGAGTGGATGCACGTCCGATAACCTATTGGATTTGCTTGCTGATGAACATTCATGTACTGACTTTGAACAGTATTCAGTTAACCAATCTAGGCAATCTAGGAGAGAGCAAGGAGTGAGGTTTTTTGGTTTTTGATTTCTCTTTTGGATTAATTTGGGTATTCATCCTGAGCGAAAATTCTAACCTTTTTTTCTTTAGGTCCCTGCGTTCGCTTACTCCCCAAATCTTCACAGTGAGTACTAATGAAAGAAGCTTTATTAGAATTTGTAACATGTTTTATTAGTAGTAATCAAGCGATTGATTCCATCTGTTTTCAATCAGATGGCCGAACGAGATCTAATAGAAGCAGCTTGGAGACAGGAAAACCCAAAGTAAAGGCCCTTCCAAAATGGGAAGTTCCTCCATCCAGACTAATGCACACTACTCCCTCTTCTGCAACTCCTACTGTAAGTTGAAAATCACTATTAATGTATTCTCAAAAACTTTTTGACAGTTGCTTAATTTAGTCAAAATTTGTTGAGTACATATTTCTATCATAATTGTGAACAGAAGTTGAAAGAACAACATTTCGGATAATTAAAGATCGAAACTTTCTTAGTTCTAAGGTGATGTTTTTTTATTTTTGAAGTTTATGGGTGTTGTTTTCATGGATCTATTAGTAGGTTCTGTGGCTGAATTTTGAGGCTGGCGTTAGGATTTTATAGGGCATTAGATTTGTTGCTGGCGGTGGGATGTAGTGGACGTCAAAAAGGGAGCAGATCGATTCATTTTTTTCGATCGTTTCGGGTAATTAAAGATTGAAACTTTTTTGGTTTTAGCATTATGCTGGTTTTATTTTTGAGTTTCATTGGTGTTGATTTCATGGATCTATGAGTAGGCTTTCTTTTTTTAATAGGGTGCTAGATTTTGCAGCTGGCGGTGGGATTGGTTGCATGAAGTGGAAGTCGAGAAGGGAGCCGATCGATTGGCTTTCTTCGATCGTTTTGGGCAACTAAATATTGAACCTTTCTTTGTTTTAGGTTAATGTTGTTTTTATTTTTTAAGGTTTATTGGTGCTGTTTTCTTGGATCTTATTATTGGTTTTCATCTTAGGTGTTTGTGCTTCCATAGCAGCATCTTAGGTGTTTTAGGGTGATGTTAGTTTTCATCTTAGGTGTCAGATGCCCATGTCAGTCCGGCACGAGCAATGGATGCAGCCGAGAAAGAACACCACTTCAGTATATTCAAAGACAATTTTGAATACATCGAATACGTAAACAGAGCTGGGAATCGCAAGTATAGGCTTGGTATCAACCAATTCACAGACCAAACAAATGAGGAGTTCAAGGCTGAAATTCAGTACGCAGTTAAGAATATAATGAACAACGAAAAGACACGCAGCACGCAAGAACACACAAGGATTGGTATCGCAGTTCGGTGCGCACACCTACATCTGCGGGGCCACGCCCAGAAAATAGAATACTTCACTAAAAAGATTGGAGAATACAAATTCTACAATTCACGCTTTAATAAGGAAGAACACTCTGATCCTTAAAACAAACCGTGATGGGATGATCGCAATCAACCCCGTGAAGTATTCTTGGCAAGCTCCCCTTGCCTGCAAGCTCCCCTTGCACCACCGACTTGATCAACTCCCTTGATCCTGCGTGCGCAGCCGTCGGCCTCCCTCCCGGAGAATCTCCTTAAACTTTTCAATGCAAGCGTCAACCCTAGCCGCCAAACATTCCACGCCTTAAAAGGCACCGCCCCGCAATCTTCGGTTCAATCTGCACGCCGACAATCAAACCTAGATTCGATTCTATCTACAGCAACAACTGCACCATCTTCAACAAGAACGAGATCCCGAAAGATCCGTAAGTGGCAGTTGCAAGAGTATTGATTTGCCGAAAATCTCTCTTCAACCGATTCGCAAGAGATTATGCACAATCAACTATAAATCAGTTAATAGCCACCATAAGAGCAAGAATAGCAAGATAGAAAAAAACGGAATACGCAAGCTCCAGTTCCGCATACTCTTGAGCACCAAAGCACCAAAATGCAAGTAAACATATGTTTGTTGAACATCCTGGTCCAACAACCTGTTCAACAAAATGTCCAACATTCTCTTCTACATACGGCAGGGACATCAACCTATCCAACATTCTCCAGTGCCACATATGACAAGACGCATACAAGAATGACCACAGGAATAAATCCTAACAATCTCCCCTTTTGTCATTTGGTGGCACAACATACGGTATGATAGAAGAGGAGGTCATTGATAAATTTTCAAACCCCTGAAGCCCCATTTCATCAGTAGACACCCAACACAATGACATTCAACAAAACGTTCAACAAAACATTCAACGAGGGCATCCAACAAAACGTCCAACAAAACTTTCAACAAGACGTCCAACGAGGGCATCCAACAAAACGTCCAACAATTCATACCACTTCTCCCCTTTTGCGCCACCAAAGGACAAATACTTCAGAGATCCGCAGAGGGGCCACTCCGTAGAGAAGACAGCTTGCTTTGCAGCAACTCCTTGTGGCGATTCAGAAGAACCCGCTGGCTGTCGAGAACCAGAATTTGATCATCAATATTCTGAAGAGCAGTCTCGAGAAACTGAATATCAATCGCACTTGCTGAGGAAGTAGTAGCATCAGTAGCTGGACAGGGTGAAGGAGATTGAGATGCTGGAGGCACTGTGGCAGAGGGTTCATTAGTAGAAGGTGGAGAGGATGTTGAAGACACATTATGAAGAGAGGGCACCAAGTCAGAGATGTCATCCACTTTTCCGGCCACAGACTTTGCCGTATACGAAATACTCTCACAATATGAAGGAAGATCTGACGAGGATAGAGGCACCTTTTGAGCCAGGAGCAGCATAGATATAAGAGCCCCATGCGGTAAAGAAGTCCCGGAGGAGGATAACTCAGCAAACGACAAGATAGAGTCAAAAATAATCCGGCCCAAATTAAAAGCCTGAGAGGTTCCTGCAGAGAACAATAGCCTGCACATGACTCGAGTAACCACAGACACATTTGAAGTAGGTAGCCAGTTCCTCGTGGCAATCCTGAAGAGAATAAAAAACTTGGCCGTAAGAGCAGATGAAGGGAAGACAGATGATTTCATAGGCCAATTTTGGAGCTTCCCCGCAGTCACAACTCGAATCAGTCTATCAAACTCGACTCATGTAGACTCTCCATAAGCCGGAGCAGATTGAGGGCATTTCCATCCCAGAAGTTTGTTCAGAGAGGAAGGAGAGAAAGTAATTATCTTGCCCCGAACATAATTTCTGCAATGCCAACGAGAGGAGCCCTCTCCAGCAGTTTTGGATAAATTACAGAAAAATTCCCTGACTAACACAGGGTAGTAGGAACTGAAGCAAGTGGCAGCGTGGTACAATCCGAGATTCTTCAATATATCGGCTAACTGGGTCTTGTCAAAAGATGCCATGTTCAGAATCTTTTCAGGAAGTAATGATCTCTCCGAGTAAGAAGACCATCGGTTCTTGCGAACTTTGTCAAAGAAAACTCTGCTAAAGGCATCTGAAGAGGTAAATGACGGAGAACGTGAGGAACTTGAAGCTGAGATTTTGGACCTCTTAGAAGGAGAACCATCAGAATTAGACGAAGGAGCAGAGCGCTTCTTGGAGCATGATCGAGCCTTGCGCATAAATGAGGACAAGGGAGGTTCAGTAGGACCAGAGGCCTCAGGTGATGCACCCTGTGTTGCAACATTTTGTGCAACAATATGTTCAACACTTGCTTTCTTGAAGGAACCAGGCTCCATATCAGTTTCAACATTTAGTCTCACATTGTCACCACCAACAGCAGAGGTATCTTGACTCAGGGTACACATTTCTACGATCACTTCATCATTTACCTCACAGCCAGCTGAGCCACCTCCAGACACAACATCTGCAGTGACTTTATCCGAAACAACATGCATCTCACCAACTCCAGTTTCAGAACTGTTGGGAAGATCCTGATGAATTTCAGAAGATCCTAAATCCATAGGAGTGGGGCCAGGTACTACAGACTCATTTGGAGACTGAATTTTTTGAGACATATCATCAACAAGTAGCATGTCTTCCACAGTGTCTTTCAGAGACGACTCCTTAATACTGTCTGCACAACCATGATCAAACTTCTCAGAATCTGTTCCAGGCTCAGAAGCATCTTGAGATGAGTAATTAGGCGCATTTTGAGAACACATATTCACATCACAAGTAGGGTCATTGATCACGTTCTGAGACCCTTCATCCATAGACCTAGGTGACGCAGTGACAGATGACTCTTCCTGACGTGGAACAGCATACGTTTTCTCATCACTAGGATCACCTTTCCCTACATTTTCCTTGCTTCCCTGCACATCATCCTGCACAACAGGATTCTCTGGAGGAATATTAGACGAAGACGTTCCTGTAGTCCCCCTCGACTTAGGCAAATCAGCAAACACTGGGGAGTCTTCAGAATCTGAGATGTCTATCACGTCAATTTCAGAGATTTTAACAAAAGATTTCGGGTTCCAGGTTCGAATGACAACCTTTCTATCTCGATGAACTCTAACACTCATAACTTTCCCCAAAATCTTCTTATGCATGAGACCTTTAAAATGAATATGAGAAACATCCACATAAGACAGATCCAATTCTTTTCATGTTCTCCGCAAAAACCAGAACCAGTCTTGAATAGTTACCGGATCAGGAAAACTTTCATCATCATCATACACATCATCTTCCACGGGATTTTTGGGAAGAGGAATTTCAAGAATTGGGGAAAAACTCACCAACTCTAAATTAGAGACATTGGAAGGATGCATGCCACCAAACGAGGAAGAGGAGAGAGGTGGAGAGGGATTACCACCGAAGGATCTTTGCTTAGGACGAGAAAACACTCCTTTTCGTTTAACAGAAGAAGACGAGGAAGGCGGAACACTTTTCTGAGCAGATGTCGTTCGTCGAGAAGACCGACGAGGGGGCAGCGACGACCCTTCCGACTGATTTCTTGTCATTGTAGATAAACTGGGAGATGCTTCAACCAAGCCGATTTCAAGAACCCTAGATGAGAGGTTAGGAGAATCTTGGAGAGAAATTTGAGTTGAGAGAAAAAGCGAAAATGCGCCTTGGGAAACGGAAAGAATCATAGGGTTATAAATATCGGGTAAGGATATAAAAGAAAACCAACCCGTCATCAGAGATCGGTAGACCCTCATAATGTTGCAACATGATGTTGCAACAAAGCTCTCAACACAGGAAGCATCATTAGATACGACACAGCCCTAGGGCTTGCCGCAATTCTTCAAATCTGGCAGAATCAAGGGGCTTTGTAAAAATGTCCGCTAGTTGATTAGCTGTAGCAACATACTCCATGACTAGGGACTTCTTCTCAACCAGCTCTCTAATAAAGTGATGTCGGATGTCGATGTGCTTCATTCTGGAATGCTGAACAGGATTCTTGGAGATATTTATAGCACTCTGGTTGTCGCATAGAATGGTCATAACTCCTTGTTCCAGTCCATAGTCTATCAACATTTGCTTCAACCACAGTAATTGAGTACAACAACTCCCTGCAGCAATATACTCAGCCTCTGCTGTAGATAACGATATGGAGTTCTATTTTTTACTATACCATGACACCAGATTGTTCCCCACATAAAAACATCCTCCGGTGGTGCTTTTCCGATCATCTGTATTTCCTGCCCAGTCAGCATCACTATATCCTGAGACAAGAGTATTCGTATCCTTTGTATACCATATACCATAGTCTACTGTTCCGCTTATATACCTGATAATCCTCTTTACGGCAGTAATATGAGATTCCTTAGGACATGCTTGATAACGAGCACAGACTCCAACACTAAAGCTGATATCCGGTCGGCTAGCTATTAAATATAACAGGCTGCCTATCATGCTTCTGTAGAGGGTGACTTCAACATCTCTTCCTCCTTCATCCTTAGAGAGTTTTTCAGATGTACTCATAGGAGTCCTAACATGTCTAGCACTTTCTAAACCAAATCTTTTGACAAGATTTCTAGCATACTTGCTCTGCGAGATGAATAGACCATCTTGACACTGTTTAACTTGAAGCCCAAGAAATACATTCAACTCACCTACCATGCTCATTTCAAACTCCCTTTGCATGAGATTTATAAACTCATGCACAAGTTGTTGTGATGTTGAACCGAAGACTATGTCATCAACATAGATCTGGGAAATCATCACACTTGATCTTGTCCTTTGAACAAATAAGGTCTTATCCGCTCCTCCTCTTTCGTATCCCTTCTTGAGAAGATATGTGGTCAATCTTTCATACCAGGCCCTTGGAGCTTGTTTCAGCCCATACAACGCCTTCTTCAGCTTGTACACATGATTTGGAAGAAACGGATCAGCAAAGCCTTTGGGTTGTTCAACATACACTTCTTCATTCAACAGCCCGTTCAGAAAGGCACTTTTCACGTCCATTTGGTGTAGTTTGAAATTTAAACTACAAGCAACCGCAAGTAATAGTCTAATAGATTCCAACCGTGCTACAGGAGCAAATGTCTCATCGAAGTCAATGCCTTCCACTTGGGTATACCCTTGAGCAACAAGCCGGGCTTTATTCCGGGTTACATTTCCCTTCTCATCTGTCTTGTTTTTGAATATCCATTTTGTCCCGATGACATTAGTTCCTTTCGGTCTTTCCACAAGACTCCAGACGTCATTTCGTTGGAACTGGTTTAATTCCTCTTGCATAGCTGAGACCCAAAAGTCATCTCCAATTGCTTCCTTCACATTTTTTGGTTCGGTAGTAGAAAGAAAACAAGCATACCCAGCAAGATCTCTGTAATTAACACGACTGATGCCTCTGGTGCGACGACTGTCGTGAACGTCACCAATGATAAGCTCCGGCGGATGATCTCGTATAATCTTTGTAACTCCCTCAGCACCTTGTGCACTTTCAGCTTCTTCTTGAGTCGACTCCATGGTGGCAGTATCCTGTGTTGCAACAATTTGTTCAACATTGTTCTGTGCGGACTTGTTTGTTGCAACATCTCTTTCAACATGAGCATCATCCTCATTTCTGTCTTCTGGAACTCCTTTATCACCAGTTAGAATACATTCTCCCTGATCAAAATCATCAACAACAACATTAATGGACTCCATCATGACATCAGTTCGTTCATTCAGCACACGGAAAGCACGACTCCTTGTTGAATACCCCAAGAAAATTCCTTTGTCACTCTTGGTGTCGAACTTCCGTCTTGGTGTCCGATCTTGCAGAATGTAGCACTTGCTCCCAAAAATATGAAAGTAGGAGACATCATGCTTTCGACCTTTCCATATTTCATATGGAGTTTTCTCAGTCTGTGGTCGAAGATAAACGCTGTTGATGGTGTAGCATGCAGTATTAATCGCTTCAGCCCACCACTTAATATTCACTTTTCGGGCGTTCAGTATAACACGAGCCATTTCCTGAAGAGTTCGATTCTTCCTTTCAACAACTCCGTTTTGCTGAGGAGTCTTAGGAGCCGAGAATTCATGTCCTATACCTTGTCCCTCACAGAATTCAGAGAATAAGTGGTTCTCAAACTCTTTTCCGTGATCACTTCGGATCTGAATGACTTTCCCTATGTTATCTCCTTTTTCTACTTGAAGACGAGTACACAGTTTTTTGAAAGCATCGAATGTGTCTGATTTCTCCTTCAGAAAATCCACCCAGGTGAATCGTGAAAAATCATCAACACAAACAAAAATGTACTTCTTACCTCCGACACTTGTTTCTGAAGTGGGTCCAATCAGATCCATATGCAGCAGCTCCAGAGTTTTTGACGTTGTGATATTCTGAATTTGTTTGTGACTAATTTTCTTCTGCTTACCCAGTTGGCAGGCTTCGTACACTCCTTCTTTCTTCTTGATTAACGTAGGCATTCCTCGGACAGCTCTTGCTTTGGAGATTTTCAATAAGGTCTTGAAGTTAACATGGCCTAACTTCTGATGCCACTGTTCAGACGCATCTGTGGTGATGCTCAGACATCTGTCAGGTTCTTGCAACAGGTAGCAGTTGTCACTAGATCGTTTTCCAGAAAGAATGCACACTTCATCACCATTAAACACAAGACATTCACTTTTGTTGAACCGAACCAGCAGGCCTTGATCGCACAGCTGACTTATACTAATGAGATTAGCCTTTAAATTTTCAACATGCATCACATCTTTCAGTTTCAGAGTTTCTGTCATATTCAGATTACCTTTCCCAATAACTCTGCTTCTCTGTCCATCCCCGAAGGTGACATGGCCTTTATTCCCAGCAATGTACTCAGATAGAAGACCCTTGGTCCTTGTCATGTGCCGAGAGCACCCACTGTCAAAATACCACTGATTTTCCGCAAAGGTGGCCAAGGATGTGTATGCAACCATACTGAACAGTTCCGACTTCTTAATCCATTTCATGGTTGTCTGTTGTTGTGGATGAACAATATTCCTTCCTTCACTCACATGCTTCATACGTCTGAAACACCTCCAATCATTATGTCCTATTTGTTTGCATTAACCGCATATAGGTTGCCTAAGAGTAGTACCTCTTCTGTTCTTTCCTCGTGACTTGGCCTTATCATATGAGCTCCTTTTAACATGTTCCTTAGCATTGAGATTACTCCTGGTCTTGGGTGTGTGAAATTGACTTCCTCTGTTGTAACCAACTCCTGTTCGATCTCCAACAACTTTTCCCATGTTGAGGATGTCATTGAGTTTGGTTTTTCCAGAGTTCCATCTGTTAACAGTGCTTTCTGCCTTCTCAGCTCTCATTACGGCTCTCTTCATATTTCTCTCACAGTTCTGGAGACTTGCTTCAGTCTTCAGAAGTTTGACTTGATATGCATTCTTCTCACTTCTCAACTTAGAGCATTCATCTTTCAGTTTCTTGTTGACTTCACAGATTTCCATCCATTTGTAGAACATAGTTTGATAGGCTGTGCGGATTTCCTCATCATCAATATCTTCTTCACTCCCAACTTCTGATTCAACTTCACTGTCAGAATCAGCGTCATTTGTTGCAACATTTTGTACAACATGTTCTCCCTTGTGCTTTGATGTTGCAGCACATGTTGCAACATTATGTTCAACAAGACTGATTGACTTGCCTTCAGATTTGTCACTCAGGATAGCTGTGAAAGCAACATAATTACTAGTTATGTCTTCATCTTCCTCGCTACCTCCAGAGTCTTCATCGCTCCAAGTGATGGCGAGAGATTTCCCTTTTTGCTTCTTAAGAGTGTTTGCACACTCTGCCTGTATATGTCCGAAACCTTCACATTCTCTACACTGTATTCCCTTTCCTTTGTTTTTAGACTCATACCTTTGTATAGGACGACCAGCATTCCTTTCACCTGCAGGGGGTCCTGTCCGCACCTTTTTATTAGTAGCTTTGAAATTCTGACCTTTATTGCTGATCTTTCTCATCATCTTGCTGAAGTTTTTGGTGAGAAGCGCGATATCATCTTCGAGTTCTGTCTCATCATCAGATTTTGACAGTTCACTGGCTTCAATCTTCAAGGCAACACCCTTCTCCTTTTTGTTATGTTTGAGATTCATCTCGTAGGTCTGAAGGGATCCCATGAGTTCGTCCAATCTCATGGTCGATGTGTTCCTCACCTCCTCTATAGCCGCAATCTTTGCTGAAAATTTATCTGGCAGGGACCTCAGAGTTTTTTCAACAAGCTTCTTTTGTGAATACTTCTTACCCAGTTGGAATGCCTGATTAGCAATATCCCTCAATCTTCCATTGAACTCCGCAACCGTCTCGTTTTCGTTCATCCTCAGATTTTCAAATTGGCTGGCGAGCTTTTGTAATTTTGAGGCCTTAACAGTGCTGGTTCCTTCATGCACGTTTTGAAGAATATCCCAAGCTTCTTTAGCATGCTCACAAGTTGATATAAGCTTGAACTGCTCTTCATCAACGACAGTAAAGATGGCGTTAACCGCCTTAGAGTTTCCTAAGGTAGCACGTTCTTCATCAGAACTCCAGTCCCTCACAGGTTTGAAGCTTTCCTTTCCTTCTTTGTTGACTTCAACCGGAGGGTTCCATCCTTCAACTGTAGCAACCCAGGCCTTTTCATCCAAGGACTTGATAAAAGCTCGCATACGAGACTTCCAATAGGTGTAGTTCGATATGAATGGTTAGGTAGGCGGACTTAATACTGGTTGGGATTAGTTATAGTGAGTAGGATAAGATGTGATTCTGATAGTTAAATTATTTGGCGCGTAAATTTATGGGAAGATATGACAAGGAATGTATTGAGGACACGGTGATTGTTGATTTGTGAAAGGTGTTATAAGATAGACAAAGTTCGTCTTTGATTGGTGATCGACTAAAACATAATTTTAGCGACTGATTAATATTGGGAAGAGATTGAGAAATTTAAAGATGTTATGGAGCGATGATGTTTAATGAAGTGGTATTGTCACGCCCCGCTTCCCATTATACTTGGGGCGAGGACGCGAGCGGGCCCACTTAGGTTGGAGCGGTGAAGCTCGAACCCAATAAGCGTTTGTGAAAACACCTTTCGCAGGAACTTGCATGCAACTCAGAACAACAGAAATATTTAAAGCCAACATCCAGATAAAGTACACACTAATAAAAGGGCCCCAAGCATGGCCTACAACGATAGCGATACAGATAAAGTGGGTACACACCCTACAAACAACAGCGGTGAAAATAAATAACTGCAGCGGTGATAATTCAGCAACTAGTCCACGGTAGGGTGGACTTCAGGATCAGCAGAATCCTGGTCAATTGGATCACTCTGATCCAGCAACTCGTCCTCCAAATAACCTATCTCATAACCTGACATACATTCAAACAACATGAATGTATGTCAGCAATGGTCTGCAAGTAGATGTCAGATGACCCAAGGCAAGATATATAACAAGTTATATATGGCAGTTTTACAGCAGTTAAAGGAATTTACACTAGCATGTATTTAATTAAACTGGAGCAGTTAAAATAATTATGACAAGTTACACTAGCATGGTAGTTAAATTAACAAGTTACATTAGCATGGTATTTCAGTTATAAAATTTAACATGGCAGTTGAGCAATGTAACATCAGTCTGTAATTAACTTTCTTTTTCAATTATTTAACTGTGTGTGCAAGTCCGTGACTAAGATTCCCGCCGTTAGACGAATAGTAAATAAATACACCTTCAAGTGCCCCCGAAAGCGACCCGTTTACTACCGGCTAGTGCCCGGGAACCAACCCCACCCACGTGTATTTCTTAGATCACGAGCCAGGATGCTAATCCGTCATATACTGAAACACGAGTCCAGACTAGTCTCAGGTGACATAGTCACTTGTGACCGACGAGATTAGTCAACTAATAGCCAACGGCAGTAACATCTGGTAGCCAACGGCAACTGGTAGCCAACGGCAACTGGTAGCCAACGGCAACTGGTAGCCAACGGCATGTAACAACTGGTAGCCAATGGCAACTGGTAGCCAACGACAGGTAACATTGGTAGCCAACGACATGTAACATCTAGTAGCCAACGGCAACTGGTAGCCAACGGCATTTAACATTCTATAAGTATCAACAGTTCTAAAATTAACCATACATGTCCAGAAACATTACCATTCACAAAGTGTGTTCATTTCGATTATTAAGGGGTCCATACACACGCACACGAGTTTAAGTCTAGCAATTCTAAAAAGTGTGTTTATGTCAGCAATTAAGTGTACAACATCAGATATCACAAAAACATAAAATAACTACACGCTTGCCTGACTGAGACAGTTTAGGTTGTCCGAGTAACTGTAGGTATGTTCGCGACGTATCTGCGTCAGTAAATAATAACATTTATAATAACGAGTAAAAGTGCTGAAATCGAGAATTAACGAATTTGATCAGAAAGGTAATTATTCTTGTTATAGTTCTAAATTAAGATATATCGAATTATATGTCGTTGGATCACATTTTTAGTCAAGATTACGGTGGAAGTAGTTTCACGCTCATTTCACGTGTAGATTTTTGTTAATACAACTTTACGTGAAAACGGCCTAATGATTACCTAACTTCAAATATTCACTGTAAATCGTACACTAGTTCGATTTTAGTGATTTTAGTGTTGTTGTGTTCGTTTTGATAGGTATTACGTAATGGTGATACTGGTTCTTTCATTTGGCTAACCAAGTTAACGAATTAGATTTATTGTGAATTAAGCACACCATTAAAATAATTCCCGAACTGGGTTCATCTAATTTTTATGGGGTTCACTGGCTAGGGTGGCGGTTATATTGGGTTATACAAACTGGGTACGCCTTATTTTATACAAATATTTATTACGCTAACATTATAAAAATTCTAACATACTGAATTTAAATAACACAAACAAATTAACATTTAAAATAACACTCCTAATGTTAATTAACTTACTTAAGCTAATTACATGTAAGACATGGTATTAAATATTTCACCCACTATTTTTTTACTAAAGGATAAAAATAACATGTTAACATTTACCCCACATACTAACATAACATATAATAAACCTTCTCTCTCTCTCTCTCTCTCTCTCTCTCTCTATCTCTAACTTTCTCTTATAGCCCCCCCATCTCCCTGTCATTTTCGTTCCCATGTCTTGTTTCTTCTCCTTTTATTGTGTTTTTTTTGTTTGCAGCCATGGAAAGATGACGCAAATGAGGAGGGGCTTACAACTCTTGGAGGGGAGAAGGAGTCGAGGTGCCGGCGGCGGCGCTTCCTGCAGGTGGTCGGCGGTGAGAGGCCTCCGGCGGCGGCTGTGGTAAGCTCCGGCGGCGGTGCGTCTTAAAGTCCAGGCCGGCGGCGGTCTCGGGTGGGTGACGGCGACGGCCAAGGAAAAGGGAAGGAGGAGGAGTTTGTAGAGGGTTGATTTGGAGAAGAAGATGAAGAGGGTTTGATGAAGATGAAGATGAAGGTTGAAGTTTATTTTCAGATTTTTGATTGCTTTGAATCTGAAATTTTTTGGTTGTTAGATCTGAAATTTTTGGGTTTTCCGATTTGTTTTTGAGTTTGTTTTGAGTTTGGGGATGCATTTGTCTGCAGAAAGAATTTTGGGTGAAATGGGTTTGTTTGAGGGAAGTTTGGGTTGTGGATGATTTCAGATTTGATGAGGATGATGATTATCGAGATTTGGAGAAATATTGATTCGGGCAGGTTGTGGTTGAGATGCTTTGCATGGAAATGGGTTTTGTAGATGAACCGTCTCCTTAAGAACAAGTTTGCAGGAAACAACTTTCCAATTTTTCAACGCAATTTAATTTGATTAGGTTGAGTATTAGGATGGTTTTAAATTTTGTTGACTTACGAGGAAAAGAATCGTGCTAAACTTCTTTTCCTAAAACCAAACGTGTTTGTTGAGTGAAGATTAATTAATTAATTAATTAAGTTATAAAATGTAATTATTAAATTACAGGAGTAATTAGTTTAAAAAATAATTAATTTAAGGTAATTAAGGCTTTAGTTAATAATGACGGTACGGTAAAAGAAAACGGAGAAGCAGAGTCGCATACGCGTAACATGAAACGTACGGACAAAAAAATCAACCAGACGACTGAATGAAAAATACCGGTACACACGAACTAAAGCACGGCTAAAAATACCAGCCGTTACATTCTACCCGCCTTAAGAAAATTCTGTCCTCGGAATTCTTATCAATTAAGGAGCAGGAAATAAATATGGATAACGCTCGCGTATCTCATCTTCCCGCTCCTAGGTAGATTCTCCTGGCAAGTCGCGATGCCACATCACTCTGACTAGTTACACAGTCTTGGTCCTGAAGACTTTCTGACGTCGATCTAAGATCTCCACTGGTTGCTGTTCGTATGTCAGATCTGGTCGAACTGTGATCTCTGAGTAGTCCACAGCGTGTGAGGGGTCGCGGATATAACGACGCAACTGGGACACATGAAAGACGTCATGTACTCCCACTAAGGACGGTGGTAGTGCTAAGCGATAAGCTACATCTCCAACTCGCTCTAGCACATCGAAAGGTCCAATATATCTCGGACTAAGCTTGCCTCGCTTCCCAAAGCGAATCACTCCTCGATTCGGGGAGATTTTCAGAAACACATGATCCCCTGGCTGAAACTCCAGTGGACGCCGTTTAGCATCTGCCCAATGCTTATAACGGTCCTGAGCAATCCGAAGCTTGTCTCTGATATCACGCACAACATCCACTGCCTCAATTATCATCTCTGGTCCCTACAGTTCTCTATCACAAACGTCATCCCAACTCAGCGGGGATCGGCATTTCCTTCCATAGAGAGCAGCAAATGGCACCATGCCAATGCTCGCCTGATAGCTGTTGTTGTAGGAGAATTCTACCAGATGCAGATGATCCTCCCACGAACCCTTGAGATCCAACATGCAAGCTCTCAACCTGTCCTCCAATATCTGGATAGTGCGCTTCGACTGTCCATCGGTTTACAGGTGATACGCAGTACTGAATTTCAGACTGGTACCCAAATTGGTCTGCAAACTCTTCCAGAATTGAGACGTGAATCTCGTGTCCCGGTCGGAAACGATACTCACAGGAACTCCATGTAATCGAACAATCTCCTGCACGATTATCGTTTCACATCACGACCTATACTAAAAAGAAGCTATAAATGTATAAGAAAGATATTTACCTCCATATACTTCTTCGCAAGTATCTCTGTAGCTTGTCCTACTCGAAAAGGTATGAAATACGCAGACTTGGTTAATCGGTCAACGATAACCCAAATCGCGTCATTTTGCTTGGTGCTCCGAGGTAGTCCAGTCACGAAATCCATGGTGATATGCTGCCACTTCCACTCCGAAATCGGCAGAGGTTGAAGTAATCCAGCAATGCGATGGTGTTCAGCCTTCACCTGCTAACACACAAGACATTTGGCGATGCTACGAGCTATACTTCTCTTCATACCGTGCCACCAAAAATTCAGACGGATATCCTTGTACATCTTGGTACCGCCAGGATGAATAGAATAGGGAGAGCTATGAGCTTCATTCATCAGCTCATCTCTGATATCACCAGAAGGTACGCAGATCCTACTGCCGTATCTCAAGGAACCATCCTCATGAATGATAAAGTCCGTCTGAAGTCCAGCTTCAACTTGCTCTCGGATTTTCTGTAGTTTAGCATCTCCAGACTGTGCAGCTTTAATCCGATCCACAATCGTTGACTAAATCTGCATATTCATCAACGATGATGTGATTCCAGGTAATACAACCTCTGTGCTCATCCCACATAGATCCTGTTGTAACCTCCACTGAACTGTGAGAGTCATGACCGTTGGAAGTCTGCTCAAAGCATCAGGTACAACATTAACCTTTCCTGGATGGTACTGAAGGTCGATGTCATAATCAGCCATCAGCTCTAACCACCTGCGCTGTCTCATATTCAACTCCTTCTGAGTAAAAATATATTTCAAACTTTTGTGATCAATGAAGATCTTCACTTTCTCACTCAGTAAGAAATGTCTCCAAATCTTCAAAGCAAAGATAACAGCGGCTAACTCCAAGTCGTGAGTCGGGTAATTCTTCTCGTGAATCTTCAACTGCCGAGAAGCATAAGCGACTACATGACCGTGCTGATGTAGAACACATCCAAGACCTTTGCCCGAGGCATCACAAAAGATCTCGAATCCTCCAGTCCTATCTGGTATAGCCAGAACTGGTGCACATGTCAGCTTTGCCTTCAAAGTTCCAAATGCTTGCTCGCAAGTGTCTGACCAAACATACTTGACGTCCTTCCTCGTCAGTCGAGTCATGGGCTCTGCTATCCTCGAGAAATCTTGAATGAATCGACGGCAGTATTCCGCCAATCCTAGGAAACTCCGGATGTCTGATGCTGACTGAGGAGTAGGCCAATTCCTGACTGATGTAACCTTCTCTGGGTCAACTGAGATACCTTCGCCTGATACCACATGTCCAAGAAATGCAATCCGGTCTAACCAGAACTCGCACTTGATGTACTTGGCATACAACTGATGACGACGAAGCGTCTCCAAAACCATCCGTAGATGCTCAGTATGCTCCTTCTCGCTCTTCGAGTAGACCAATATGTCATCAATGAATATCACTACGAATTTATCCAGAAAATCATAGAATATGAGATTCATGAGATTCATGAATACTGCAGGAGCGTTGGTCACACCGAATGGCATGACAACGAACTCGTTGTGTCCATACTTGGTCCGAAAAGCTGTCTTGTAGACATCCTCATTCTTGACCTTCACCTGATGATATCCACTCCTGAGGTCCAACTTCGAGAAAAATCGTGATCCACAGAGTTGATCTAAAATGTCATCAATGCGAGGTAATGGGTACTTATTCATCACAGTAACATTGTTCAGCTCCCGATAATCCACACACATTCTTCTCGATCCGTCCTTCTTCTTGACCAGCAGTACAGGTGCACCCCAGGGAGATACGCTGGGATGAATGAATCCTTTCTGCAATAGATCATCCAACTGCTTCCGCAGTTCTTCAAGTTCAGCTGGAGCCATACGGTAAGGTGCCTTCGAGATTGGTTGAGTATTCGGCATCAGATCAATACCGAATTCCAAAGTTCGATCAGGCGGCAATCCAGAAATATCTTCTGGAAATACATCTTCGAAGTCTCGAACCACTGCAAGCTTCTCCGGTTCGACTTGTATAGATGCGAGGATCGCTTTGTTCGGCTGAGCCCGAAATCTGATAGGCTCGAGCGAACGACTACCACTGATGAATTTGAACATAGGATGGTCGGGAATTTCGAATACTACTTTCTTCTTGTGACAGTCGATAGTAGCATAGAAAGTTCCTAACCAGTTCATACCGAGAATAGCATCAAAGTTGGGTGTATCCAGGACCATGAAGTCTGCATAAAGTTCATGTCCACAAATCACTAAGGGACAGGATTTGCATCCCAAGGTAACACTCACTACGCCACCTCCGGTTGTGATATTCCATCTCTTGGGAAGTGAGTATGTAGGGATCGAGTTTTTAACTACAAACTTCTGGGATATAACACACAGGGAAGCCCCGGAATCAAATAAAAGTCAGAGTTGGGTGGGAGGCCACTAAGATAATACTAAGACGAAAATAATAAACTTAGCAAGAGAACCTAACCAACAAGCATTAACATATGGTAAAAGATAAATGCTAGGCATAAATGTTACCTGTGATCACGTCATTATCAGTCTCAGCATCCGCAGCTGTCATCGTGAACGCCTGGCGCTTCGGCTGATGGACCTGCTGATAAGCTTGATCCTGAGGGATCAAAGGTGGTCCACGCTGAGTAGGTCTGGGTGCTCCTCGCTGAACAGGTGTAGGCACTGCACGCTGAACAGGTGCAGGTACTTCAGTGGGTGGTCGACGGTCCTTGCCGTGAGGACAGTCTCTCGCAGCATGTGCGGGTGAGCTGCATACCAGACACTGGTTCAGCATCCTCCTGCAATCTTTCTTCTGGTGTCCAGTCCTGCCGCAGAAGTAGCAAGTCAGATGTGATCGATTGGAAGAAGTGGACGGCCTCTTGAACGGTGTAGTCTGCGGAGGTCGGAAGTTTCCTTTAGGCACCATCCTAGGCGGCTCCATGGGACGCTTGCCTCCTCCAGCTGAAGGTCACTCGGGGAGTTTCTCTACCAGCTCATGCTCACGTGCACAATCCAGAACATCCTGAAGTGTCGTCGGTCTAGCCGAGGTCATTGAGGCTTGGACCTTGCGATTCAGGCCCTTGCGAAACTGAAACGCACAATCTTCAGGGTCTTCTACCATATGAGGTGCAAAACGGCTAAGCATAGCAAACTCAGCCTCATACTCATCCACGGTAATATTTCCTTGGACCATATTAGCAAAACGCTGCTGAAGCTCTCTCCTGGCTACCTTGGGAAAGTATTTAGCATCGAACCTTTCCCTAAACATGCCCCAAGAGATCGGTCTGACCAGACGTTTCTCTTCCAGTTGCCACCAGCTCCTGGCATTGTCGGGCAGTTGTAGTTTCGCCACGTCAACCCATCCAGCCTGTGGGATACGTGCAGCACTCAGCTTATCTTCAGTCACTTGAACCCATTCATCAGCTCCTAGAGGCCCTTCTTTTCCAGAGAAGCTCTTGGGCTGTAATTCATGGAACTGTCTGACTCCTGGTTCAGCTCGAGGGGGTGGCGGTGGTGCATTCTGAGCAGGTTACTGTCCTTGCTGAATCAGCTGTTGCTGGACTTCCAGCATTCCCCTGATAACTCCGAGGACTACATTGATATCATCACTTCCGTTAGCTGCATTATCGTTACCATTTCCATTCCTGGTGTGGTGTCCTCCTGCCATACTGAGAAACGAACTTGGTTAAGTTGTGTACGAGATAAATCTAGACGTTTTTGGCCATTGTTAGTATTTCCATTATACTGAAGTTTCGCTAATGCAAGACCTGCATTGGCCACCACAAAAACCTGTCACGCCCCGCTTCCCATTATACTTGGGGCGAGGAAGCGAGCGGGCCCGCTTAGGTTGGAGCGGTGAAGCTCGAACCCAATAAGCGTCTATGAAAACACCTTTCACAAGAACTTGCATGCAACTCAGAACAACAGAAATATTTAAAGCCAACATCCAGATAAAGTACACAATAATAAAAGGGCCCCAAGCATGGCCTACAACGATAGCGATACAGATAAAGTGGGTACACACCCTACAAACAACAGCGGTGAAAATAAATAACTGCAACGGTGATAATTCAGCAACTAGTCCATGGTAGGGTGGACTTCAGGATCAGCAGAATCCTGGTCAATTGGATCACTCTGATCCAGCAACTCGTCCTCCAGATAACCTGTCTCGTAACCTGACATACATTCAAACAACATGAATGTATGTCAGCAAGGGTCTGTAAGTAAATGTCAGATGACCCAAGGCAAGATATATAACAAGTTATATATGGCAGTTTTACAGCAGTTAAAGGAATTTACACTAGCATGTATTTAATTAAACTGAAGCATTTAAAATAATTATGACAAGTTACACTAGCATGGTAGTTAAATCAACAAGTTACATTAGCATGGTATTTCAGTTATAAAATTTAACATGGCAGTTGAGCAATGTAACATCAGTCTGTAATTAACTTTCTTTTTCAATTATTTAACTGTGTGTGCAAGTCCGTGACAAAGATTCCCGCCGTTAGACGAATAGTAAATAAATACACCTTCAAGTGCCCCCGAAAGCGACCCGTTTACTACCGGCTACTGCCCGGGAACCAACCCCACCCACGTGTATTTCCTAGATCACGAGCCAGGATGCTAATCCGTCATATACTGAAACACGAGTCCAGACTAGTCGCATGTGACATAGTCACATGTGACCGACGAGATTAGACAACTGGTAGCCAACGGCAACTGGTAGCCAACGGCAGGTAACATTGGTAGCCAACGACATGTAACATCTAGTAGCCAACGGCAACTGGTAGCCAACGGCATTTAACATTCTATAAGTATCAACAGTTCTAAAATTAACCATACATGTCCAGAAACATTACCATTCACAAAGTGTGTTCATTTCGATTATTAAGGGGTCCATACACACGCACACGAGTTTAAGTCTAGCAATTCTAAAAAGTGTGTTTATGTCAGCAATTAAGTGTACAACATCAGATATCACAAAAACATAAAATAACTGCACGCTTGCCTGACTGAGACAGTTTAGGTTGTCCGAGTAACGGTAGGTAAGTTCGCGACGTATCTGCGTCAGTAAATAATAACATTTATTATAATAAGTAAAAGTGCTGAAATCGAGAATTAACGAATTTGATCAGAAAGGTAATTATTCCTGTTATAGTTCTAAATTAAGATATATCGAATTATATGTCGTTGGATCACATTTTTAGTCAAGATTACGGTGGAAGTAGTTTCACGCTCATTTCACGTGTAGATTTTTGTTAATACAACTTTACGTGAAAACGGCCTAATGATTACCTAACTTCAAATATTCACTGTAAATCGTACACTAGTCCGATTTTAGTGATTTTATTGTTGTTGTGTTCGTTTTGATGGGTACTACATAATGGTGATACTGGTTCTTTGATTTGGCTAACCAAGTTAACGAATTAGATTTATTGTGAATTAAGCACACCATTAAAATAATTCCCGAACTGGGTTCATCTAATTTTTATGGGGTTCACTGGCTAGGGTGGCGTTTATATTGGGTTATACAAACTGGGTACGCCTTATTTTATCAAATATTTATTACGCTAACATTATAAAAATTCTAACATACTGAATTTAAATAACACAAACAAATTAACATTTAAAATAACACTCCTAATGTTAATTAACTTACTTAAGCTAATTACAAGTAAGACATGGCATTAAATATTTCACCCACTATTTTTTTTACTAAAGGATAAAAATAACATGTTAACATTTACCCCACCTACTACCATAAAATATAATAAACCTTCTCTCTCTCTCTCTCTCTCTCTCTCTTTATCTCTAACTTTCTCTTATAGCCCCCCATCTCCCTGTCATTTTCGTTCCCAGGTCTTGTTTCTTCTCTTTTTTTGTGTTTTTTTTTGTTTGCAGCCAAGGAAAGATGACGCAAAGGAGGAGGGGCTTACAACTCTCGGAGGGGAGAAGGAGTCGAGGTGCCGGCGGCGGCGCTTCCTGCAGGTGGCCGGCGGTGAGAGGCCTCCGGCGGCGGCTGTGCTAAGCTCCGGCGGCGACGCGGCTTGAAGTCCAGGCCGGCAGTGGTCTCGGGTGGGTGACGACGACGGCCAAGGAAGAGGGAAGGAGGAGGAGTTTGTAGAGGGTTGATTTGGAGAAGAAGATGAAGAGGGTTTGATGAAGATGAAGATGAAGGTTGAAGTTTATTTTCAGATTTTTGATTGCTTTGAATCTGAAATTTTTTGGTTGTTGGATCTGAAATTTTTGGGTTTTCAGATTTTTTTTAAGTTTGATTTGAGTTTGGGGATGAATTTGTTTGCAGAAAGAATTTTGGGTGAAATGGGTTTGTTTGAGGGAAGTTTGGGTTGGGGATGATTTCAGATTTGATCAGGATGATGATTATCGAGATTTGGAGAAATATTGATTCGGGCATGTTGTGGTTGAGATGCTTTGCAGGGAAATGGGTTTTGTAGATGAACTGTCTCCTTAAGAACAAGTTTGCAGGAAACAACTTTCCAATTTTTCAACGCAATTTAATTTGATTAGGTTGAGGATTAGGATGGTTTTAAATTTTGTTGACTTACGAGGAAAAGAATCGTGCTAAACTTCTTTTCCTAAAACCAAACGTGTTTGTTGAGTGAATATTAATTAATTAATTAATTAAGTTATAAATTGTAACTATTAAATTACAGCAGTAATTAGTTAAAAAAATAATTAATTTAAGGTAATTAAGGCTTTAGTTAATAATGACGGTACGGTAAAGAAAACGGAGAAGCAGAGTCGCATAATTGTAGCATGAAACGTACAGACAAAAAAATCAACCAGACGCCTGAATGAAAAATACTGGTACACACGAACTAAAGCACGGCTAAAAATACCGGCCGTTACAGGTATGGTATGAGAAGATGATTATTATTCTTTCATGAGAACTTGGGTTGGAAATTTGAATAGCAGTGATGGGTCTATAGTTAAGTGTTAGGATGTGGAATTAGTTGTGGCTTTATCCAGTGAAAAGAAGGGTTATGATGGATTATTTGAGGAACGATGTTGAAGTTATAGGATTAGAGATCATTGTGTGGAAGATGGGAGTTATAGGCTTAGGTATTTATAGATTTTTTTATTATTATTAGTATAAGTGATTCCGAGGACGGAATCATTTCTAAGGTGGGTAGAATGTAACGGTCGCTTTCCGACCTTATGATTTTTTTACGTACACGTGCTTTATCGTGCACGTATTTTATTTGGCTATTTCTGGGCTCCGGCATATGCGATGTGATATGCCGTTGCGATCATTTTGGAGTGTAGAATTTTATAGTAATTTTTGGGAACGTCGTTTCACGTCTCGTTTTCTCACAAAACGACTTTGAATGATAGGGGCGTTTTAGTCTTTTGACTCAAAACGCCGTTTCCAATTTTACATTAATTTTTGGTAGGCGTAGCATACAATCAGGCTCCGTAGATCTATGTGTCTCGTCTCCACGATCGCCCCGGTTTTTTTGGATTATTTTTCTGACGCCCGGATTGAGAGATATCACTCGAATAAATATCGACCATCGATCTCCCCAATCAGATTCAAAATTTGGAATGATATCAGATCTGATCTTTTTCCCTAAATATTTTCATTATTATCTTTCCAAAGCTGCTCTTCTATTCGTCCTCTAGACTTTCCCCAAACTACACACCCACTAACCCTATATCTCCCCCCTTCAGCTATAATACTAGGGTTACATATCAATTCATTATTATTAATTAAACCCTAACCCTAACATAACCCTAACTTTTTCACAATCTCGTTCACAGCCCTAGGGCTGCCTTCCCTTCAGCCGCCGCCAACAAAATAAGACCCATGATCTACTCTCTCCTTCCTCCTTCCCCTCCTCTCCCTTCCTCAGCCTACCCCCCTCCAACCACCGCATCGCGCAGCTCCGACCTGCATCAGAGCGCCGCCCTCATCCCCACCGCCTTCCATGACCGTCGCTCTGCAAATTCGCTGTGCCGCCGCTCCACGGCTCTCCGTGCCCGCGCAGAGCTTCGCGCCGCCTTTCCCGCCGTGCGGTGCCCTCCAGCGCCCCGCTGCACAGCCATCGTGTTTCCACCGCCGCGTCTTTCCCTCTTCCGCCGCTGCACAAGGGACACGCCACCGTGACCCCATCTCTGCACAGCGCACACCGCCCATCCGCAGAGCCCCGTCGCCGCTGTGCCGCCTGCCTGCGCAGCCCCGGCCGCCTGCTGCGCTCCCCGCGCAGTGCCGCTCGCCACGATTTCCACCGTACGACGCCGTTGCAGCACCCCAAATGCGTGCCGCCGCCTGACGCCGCGCCGTCGTTTTGGTGCGCTCCCCGACCGCTGACCTAATCACTTTTCCGGCCCTACCGCAGAGCGTGCAGCCGCCCGCTCCGCTCGGTCGTCCCCCGACAGCCCCCAGACGTTTCTCGGTACACGGCTATCTCCTGTGCTCCTTGTCCGACGTCACAAATACCATTCCCGACGTCCCCTAGTCCACTGTTTTGCCCTCCTCATCACTGTCTGTGCCCTTCTGTAGCCGTTGACGCTTTCACGACGCCCAACACCCACAGATCTACTCACCACACGCTATCCAGTCCCTGCTCACTGCCCTCACCTCCAGTCCGCTACCAGAACATGTCTGGCTATGCTACCCGTAGTCGAGACGCCGTAGGCGATGCAGATCTTCGACCGTTCAGACGCTACGTCCGCACTACCCCAGACACCGGAGAGGTTAGCCCCTTACTCGTAGCGAAACCCACACTGTAGCAAAACTGTAAAACTAACTAAAATCGGACAACTGCAACTAAATTTATTTTTCTGCTCCCTTAAAACGTTGTGAAACAGTAGATTCGACGATCGGACTTTTGAACTGTACATATAGGGTAGACTAGTCGAGTAGGCTGAACATTCAAACTTGACTCTGAACTGTTAGGATAGCCACGTCTAACCTAGAAACAAACCTAAATAATATTTATTGAAAAATGTGACATGACACCGTCGCCGTGACCTGTTTCAGACGGACTACCGCGAACGCGACGACTGGACGAGACGACCCGGACAGACGGCACACTCGACACCACAGGCAAGTGTATTCACTTGCGTTTTTGACCGTGCTTGGTCTTAAATTGCTAGAACTGTTAGACTGTGAATGAATAGAACCGGACGTGAAATGATAGCATCCGGGTCGCCCTGACGACTTAGACTTGACGACGAAGTCTAAGCTCGACAAACAACAACTTTTGACACCGTAGGACTATCTTGTGTGTGCATGCGTGTGGACACCCTAGAATAACATCTCCCGTACACTGGTCATGTCATGTCCCTGTTACACAAAAATCCTACAGGCGTTTCAGATGCTTCCCTAGCGGAAATGATCTCCGTGATACAAAAAGCCTACGGGCGTTTCAGATGCTTCCCTGGCGGAAGTGATCTCCGTGATACAAAAAGCATACGGGCATTTTAGATGCTTCCCTAGCAGAAGTGATCTCTGTGATACAAAAAGCATGCGGGCGTTTCAGGTGCTTCCCTAGCAGAAGTGATCTCTGTACTTCTTGTCCTGAGTTCCTGGGTTTGGGGTAGGGTTGAGCGTGCGCACGGGGAGAGGGTCTGATCCCCCTCGAACCGTAAGGCGTGAAACCTTCGTGTCTCACGTGTCCTGTCCATCTTGTCTTGTCTTGTTCCGTCTTGTCCCGTCACCTTTAGGATAGTCCCGTAGTCGGTAGCACACGCTGCAACTACTACTTGCTACGCTTTACTTTCCTGCTACGTTACTTCTTTTTGTTACTATGTTATAACCCCAGTATGCTAATCAACCAGTAAAATGATGTTTAATAGTTCAGTACACTTGCAGTAGAGTCTGACCTCTTTTGTAGACTTTACCTGACGTACAGTTCCTTTCTTTTGGTGCTGTACGTCAGGTGTCGAGCCAGAGTTCATGGACGTGGCGGACTTCAGGAATACGTGGAGCCCGAGGACGTTAACATAGAGTACGTGCTGACGAGGACCAGACCTTGGGGACTTTTCAGTCGCCACCTTTCAGAGGTTACTATTTTTAGTTTGCTCTTTCGATAGTTTGTTGCCATGCTTAGTAAATCCATGTGAATGTTTTAGTAGCTTTGCTACCCTTGCCTTGTCATACTTGTTGCACTTCTTACTTGTTGCATCCATGCCTTAAACTGCCATGTCATTGCATATTTTAGAACTGCTAGGATGTTTTCCCTTTCTTTTAGTTTCCTTGCACAAAGTCTCTTGTAGACTTTGCTGACATGCGCTCTCGTCTCTTTTGGGTGTCGCATGTTAGTTACTGAGCCAGGGCACGTTGCTAAGGACGAGGTGTTTGCTGACGCTGAGCCCGAGTCCACTGTTGACGTGGAGTTCGAGGACACCGGTGACCAGTCGTAGAGAGTTCTTTCTGTGTTGCTTTCTGCTTAGTTCTTGTTAGGTTTTCGGTGCGTAACACCTCTCTTTTAATTTGATGTTATTTATTATGTGGGCCATGCTTTAGGCCTCTTTTCAGACTCTTGTACTTTCCTTTACGACTTGTCTCTGAATGTTTGGAATAATCTGGATGTTATTGGTGGAGTTTTATTTCTGCTTTAGATTATTATTATCTTTGTTTCGATTCGTGGTTGCAAGGGCCTGGTTATTCGAAGCGTTTTTAGACGCTTATCAGACTTGTAGCCTCACAGCTCCAGGTTTGAGCGGACCTCATCATGCCTCGCCTTCCGTTTATGGAAAGCTGGTTGTGACAGGTTTTGTTGGTGGCCCATGCAGGTCCTTTTACAACTGAGGAATATCGTGACAACGATAATAATAAAAACATTCATTAATTATTCGAAACATTCAAGTCATAAAATCTGAGTCTAATAAGAGCGTTTTCTGTGTTTACGGTGATTGGGAGATGTGTTGCCTGAGCATCTGTCTCAGCTTAGTTAGGGGAACCCATTAAATCAGGACTATAGTAAGACTTAGTTAGACGTCTGTGCTTGCTAGTTAAAGGTCCCTAATTGTTAGTTAGACTCCATGCTAGAAATTGATATAATTATCTTAGGATTTACCTTAGTGGTTCTTGCTTAGCTCTGACCATATTAGACTTCTAGAATTTCTTTAGTCGTTCGCTTGGGTTCATCAATTTCGGGCCAAGCTGAACGCAATTCATTACAGTCTAGTTCCTTAGAAAGTCTTAGCACTAAGTTTCCTAATCTTTAGTTGGTCGACAGTAGGAATTCCCCGTAGAATTTTCATGAGTCATATCCTAGGCGTATTTATGTTTTGATCATACGACCATTTTTCCTTGCCCTCGATTCACTAGATTGCCTAATGACGATCGTCGTTAATTTTCGAATATTTTCGTTACAAATCTTGAATCTTCTGAAAGTATTTTCGATATTCCTTATTCGCTAAGTTTAAATTCGTTCGAAAATTTATAACATATATACTTAGACTTCATACTCTATCGTTGACTTAAATCCATTTTTTTGAATTTCGAGACTTTTGTCGAGATTTTTATTACTATTTTTCCAGCCTATACTTTTCATACCTATATAAATACCTTGTCCCTTTTCATATACTAATTTTATTCTGAACCGTACTTCTATTTTTCCCTAATTCGATTTATAATTTTCTTTTCTTACTTATCCCATTAAAACTTATTCGAATAACTCATCGCGCTTACCTTTAATATACTTTTCTAAGTTACATGGGACTTCAGCATTCAGCGTGTCGATTTTATACCCATCATATTCCTACTTCAAAATTTTGTAAAATACTATCTCCATTTAAATTTATCTCCAATTACAAAACAATTCATTCACCTCCATACTCACTATTCTGCGTCTAATCCTTATGTCGTGATTTAACTTTCATGTTACCCTCCTAGTTTATAAGGATATTATTATATTTTATTTTATAACTTACATTTTATTATATTCTTATTTCGTATTTTATATGTTTCTTCACTACTTGATTTTTCCTGAACTATACTTTGGTTCCACCCAACCAAGTTATTCCCTTATATGTCGCCTCATCTGAACCCGTTCATCCCGATCTTGTTCCATTTCATTTTTGATTTCGGTTTTATCACATTAGTGCTTACTGTTGCCTACGTTAACCTTGGTATAGTATGGTGGGCCCATTAGTATAGATTGTGATGTCGATGTAGTGTATATAATTACATGGTATGTATGAAGTTGTATGTGTGTTAGTATTTATAAATATATGTGTGGATAGGTATACCACTCTAGGGATGTCTGTGTATATAATAATTAGTGTTGGAATAACTACTGGGGGTGTATGTAGTTGGAGATACTTAATAATGGTTGAAATAATATGTTGGTAAAGTTATGTGTATATTAGGTATAATGATACTATGGTACTTATAGTTAAATGTGCATGTCATTATTTGATCTATATGTTAATACGTGTGGGTGTGTGCGCGTACGTAGGTATGTGCTTTACTATATGAATATGTGTGATATACGTACGGTAATAGGGTTATAAATTTTGTTTGGTATTGCTTGCCTTTACGGGATGTTGTGTGTGTGTGTGCGTGTATACCTCGAGGTATACACGATTATTAAATGACGTAAGTATGTATGGATAGGTATATGTAGCGGTATACTAACTTTATGTATATTGATATGGTGTTATATTTTGTATTTATATATGTGACTATACGATGAATGCATGTGTAGAGGGGTGTATCATGATTGTGTACGTGTACTGATAATGTAATATTATTATGGTTTATAAAGTGATTGCATTATATGGTGTTATTTGATTAAATATAAAGTTGTGATTGATATTATGATATGTAGGTGTAGTACGTTGGTAGGTGTATATATATATATATTTGATATTATGATACAAATCTAACTTATTTTGCAAATATATATATATAATATATATATATATACGGATATATATATATATATTATATATTTGCAAAATAAGTTAGATTTGTATTAATAATCATATAGTACACAGTGGCCTAGCTATTGGGTGATAGTCCAAATGACTAGGGGAGTGGACACAAGCGTCGTTACCCTAGATCAATTAGTCTAACAACCAAGCTTAGGACCACAAAAGCTCACAACAAAACACTAAGCAACATACAGTCAATAACCCAAGACAATCAACCATTGTCTATTATGTCCCAGTTTGCAAATGCTGGTCTAGCCGCATCTTCAACCTCCTCTGAGTCGCGTAGAGCAATGCGCACATCGCTTGAGATGTCTTCAAACAAAGCTATCTTGGATTTCTTTTCATTAAGAAACACACGTTTGTTGCGTTCACGCCATAGGTGCCAGACGACCGCCGCCAAGACCGTTTTACAGAGCCGGTCCATCATTCCTTTCTTGTCGTAATTTGCCAAGTAGTAGTTGCCCATATCCTGAAGCGAGAGGACAGAGGGACCCAAGATTCCGAGCTTAAGGAGGGCTCTCCGCAAGATGTAATTAGCATATGGGCACATTAAAAAGAGGTGCTCAACCGATTCTGGCGCATCTACCTCGCACAGGTCGCAAGAGTTGGTCGGCAAGGAGCACCACAGCTCCAGGCGGGATTTGGTTGGCAACCTGTTTTGAATGCTCGAAGAAGGGTGATGGAGAATTTGGGAATACATTTGTTGTACCAAACTAGGCTGTAAAAAGAGAATGGGTTCGATTTCTTACGTACAGTATTCCAAGCCTCATGGAATCTAAAACCCGTGCCATTATTCCATTCCCAGGTGTCATTGGCAGAAGTGAGGACAAGTTGCTGAAGAACCGGCATTAACACATGAATTCCAGGGTCATCTTTCCAAGAGTGCCCATTCCAGTAGTCTGAAACCCGGTTTGTGCTTGCACCAGCAGGGATGGTGTATAGTGATTTTAGGGGACCGCAAGGAAGCCAGTTATCTAGCCAGAACAAGGTATCTTTTCCATTACCCACTTTTTCTTAATAATGCACTGAGACAGGCTCCTACAGTGGAGGAGGAACTTCCAAGTTCCAGATTGAGTAACCGTGCCCGTCGCTCCATAGAATATAGCCGAATCCATGTATTTGCCACGCATAATTTGAGCCCAAAGACCGTCAGAGTTGAGAAGCCTCCATGTAATCTTTATTCCCACAGCCATATTCAAAACTGTCAATAATCTTATACCCACACCTCCCTCCTTTGGTTTACAGGAGTCGCTCCAAGACCAGGCTTTAGTAGTGCCCCATATAAATTTTCTCCACATTGATGTAAGAGCTTGCAAGACAGAGGTTGGAAATCTATATACCTGAATCCAAAAATTTATCATTCCATAAATCACACTTCTAACCAGCTCAATTCGACCCGCTAAGGATAGTGAGGATAGTGTCCAGCCACTTAGCCGTTTCTTGCATTTATTAATGAGCCTGGTAAACATCATAGCTTTCGGGTAGTTGGATGATAAAGGAAGGCCCAAATAAGTGGTAATTGTGCGTGTCTGTTTTGCTCCCAATAAATCTTCCAGTTCAACCCGATTTTTTACTCCTTTGCTAAACATGGAAATGCTCTTGCCCTAGTTGATCTCCAGGCCTGTGAAGTTCTGGAAATCTCCTAGCAAATTTTTGAGCCCCCTAAAGGATTTCTGATTGGCCCTACAGAAAACCAACAAGTCATCTGCAAAAAGGAGATGGGAAATAGAGCCATCTCATCTCATGGGTTGTATGTTTCCTTTAGTAATTGCATTGGCGAGCAGGAGGGTAAAGCATTCCATAATAATCACAAAAATGTAGGGAGAAAGAGGATCGCCTTGCCTGAGCCCTCTATTTCCTCTGAAGAATCCCACAGGAGAACCATTCACCATGACGGAGTAGGAGGCAGTGGAAAGACATTCTTTAATCCAGCCAATGAACTTTCTTCCAAATCCCATCTGATGGAGGATGTAGTACACAAATTCTCTGTTCACGCTATCGAATGCCTTTCTGAGGTCAAGTTTCAGACATTCCCTGGACCCCATAGGGTTGCTGAAATCTCTGATTTGCTCATGGGCAAGAAGGGCACAATCAGAGATCAATCTTCCTTGAAGGAAAGCTGACTGGTTGGGAGATACAAGGTCATGAATGAATGGCTGAAGTCTGTTACATATGATCTTGCTAATAATCTTGTAAATCACATTACAACAAGCGATGGGCCTGGCGCAGCAAGGAACCAGATCTGAAAAAAGATTGCACTGCTCCCACGACATCTTTTCTTATAAGGTTCCAATTGTGCTGGTAGAAGAATCCATTGAACCCGTCTGGCCCTGGAGCCTTGGATGCACCTATTTGGAAAACCGTCTCCTTAATCTCATCAGCAGTCACATTTCTTTCAATCCATTTAGCAGTTTCATGTTTTATCTTCTTCTTAGGCACAAGCTTCGGGAAGACATTCTAGTAATTGCTTTGATTGTATAAACTCTCATAGAAGTTTATTGCCTCGGCTTTAATATCCTCGTAGCTTTTGCACTGGACTCCATTATTATCCACCAGATGCGTTAGATTATTGCGGCATTGTCTAGCCTTCATAGCACTATAGAAGAAACTTGTATTTCTGTCCCCCAGATGTAGCCAATCCTGTCTGCTTCTTTGACGGTACATCTCTTCATCCAGGTCTAATAGCCTGGCCAGTTTATGAGATAGTTGACGCTCTTTTTCCTAAAGATCAAGCGAGGAGTGTATAGCAATCTGACTCCTAATAGCCTCGAGCTGATTGCGACAAATATGGACATGATTACTATCATGATGCCCCTTAGCCCAGCTTCTCAATTCAGATTTTACCAGTCGCAACTTATTGATCAAACAGTACATACGGGTTCCTCTGAAGTTGTGGTTCCAAGATGATTCCACCAGCTCATAATAACCAGGCAAGTTATTCCAATGATTGAAAAAGTTGAATGGTTTAGGGTCAAAATATACCTGCCGATGAAGATGAACCATCATCGGCGAATGTTCACTGGTATGTGGGTCCAAATAGCTGAAATAAGAGTCAGGTAGAATGTTTAGCCAAGCATCATTACATAATACACAGTCCAATTGAGCTGCAATGCGCCTCATCCCCAAGCGTTTATTGTTCCAGCTAAGCCGCTGCCCCGTACTTTTAAGAGTCTACAGCCTACATTCAGAGAGACAGGTGTTGATGAAGATTGCCAATCTCAACCCTGCGGCCTCCACATTTATCTTTGGTAGACAAAATACAATTAAAGTCTCCACCTACAACCCATGGCACATTTTTGAGATTTGTAGCATCCCCTGTAAGACAGTCCCATAACTCTTTCCTTTCTGCAGTGCTGTTACTCCCATATATTGCAGAGAATGTGAACTTGAGGCCACCAACATTACAGCACTGCACAGTGATGTGATGCTTCGAACTGGAGGTAACGGAAAGTTGCCAAACATCTGAGCGGAACCCTAGTAGAATACGACCTCCTCCGTGATGTTGGAAGTTGTGTATAGTATCCCAATTATTTGGTATACACGATTTATTGATAATAGAATCAGCATTCAATTTAGTCTCAAGGAGGACTAAAATAGTTGGATCAAGATTCTTAATCCTGTCACGTAGGTTCCTACGTCTAACAGCATTGTTTAATCCTCTTGTGTTCCAAATAAACATATTCATAAGATAAAATTATTGTTTGGTGATCTCAGGAGGCACCTCCCCTACTTCAGCCGACTACTATGACGGGTAGCAGGACCCGAGCTTGCAATGTCCTGCCTCTTATGCTTCAAGGGGTCCACGGAGTTCAACATTTCTTGGTGCTCCTCTGCCCATTCTGGGTTGTCGTACACGGGATCAGGTGGGAGGCAGACTGCAGATTCTGTAGTTTCTACATTATCATCTTGCACACAAGGCTCGGCAATAGACCCTGAAGCATTGGAATGAGAAGGTGAGTTAACAGCTCCCATACTCGCATAGTCACCAACGGCTGGCATTGGTTCATGATGAATTTTAGTGGCTGGCATGGTGGTGTTCTTTCCTTTCAGGCTGCGTGTGAACTTCAAAGCAGTCATCAGTTGTTGCAGCATCCGCAAGGCAACGTTGGTAGGCTCCTACGTGTTATCTCCTCCTTTGCGTAAACTACACTCAGGTACATCAACTGGGGCCAAGGGATTGTCAGAAGCCCCTTGTGTTGAGGCAATAGCAACATCACCAGGAACATCTCCATTAGCCGAAGACTGACCTGCTTCCAAGAAGCTGACTTGTTTTGTGGAAATAGCAATCCCCTTCCCCTTGTTAGTTTTGCTAAGGAATGGGCATTGCTGAATAGAGTGTCCGAAACAAACACATCTGCAGCAGCGAGGTGTTCTGCTTCATACTTGGTCTCAATTAGCAATATAGTCTCATCATCAAGTTCTACCTCCACGTGCTTCGGTAACTCCTTCTTGGCATCCACCTCAACAAGGCATCTCGCATAGGTTATTCTCTCTAATTTGGCGGTGGCACGATCCAAGCACAATGGGTTACCAATAACAGATGCAAGGATATTCAGACCTTCCATGCTCCATAAGTTAACTGGAACACCATGCATTTGGTCCCATATTGGGACAGAGCTGAGAATGTCGCGGTCATGGCGTAAGGCAGAGCTCTACAACTTAAGCACGACCAAACGTCCATCGAATAGCCAAGGACCACCATGAAGGACCCTCTCACATTCTTCCCCCGATTCAAAACAAAAGTAGAAGAAGCCATTGTCTTTGTTGAACAATTGCACTCTCTTCTTGGGCTTCCAGACCCTCTCAATCCATGCCTTCATCTGCACATACATTGGGGTATCACCTAGAACGTACCCAACTAAGGTCGATTTCCAATAAACATATTCATCTGCCCATACATATATAATATATGTATATACATATATACATATATACATATATATATATATATATACATATATATATATACATATATATATAGGGCAATCTTCGGGTGCGAAAAATCCCGTGCGAAAGCCGTGCGAAAACTTTTTTTTATTTTTTTGAAATTTTTTTTTTCAAAAATTCTTTTTTTGATGTTTAATCCATACAATTATATACCCCAGGGAAAATAATGGGTGAACCCGTTGGGCATTAGAGCACCCATCCACCCGTTACAAATTTAACGGTCTCAAAACGTGCGAATTTGATGAAATGGCTTGATCGAAGGCCAACTGACATTATTTCTCAACCATTATTTTTTGAGGGTGGTATAACAACATATAATGAGGGTGGAAAAAAGAATTTTTGAAAAAAAAAATTTCAAAAAAAAGATAAAAACATTTTCGCACGGTGCGAAATGTTCTCATTTGAAAATTTTCCTATATATATATACATATATATATATATATATATATATATATATATATATATTAGAGTGTTGTGTTGGTGTAGGTATAAGTATCGTGAGTGTTGTGTTGGTGTAGGTATAAGTATCGTGTTATGTATATAGAGTATTCTGATATGGGTTTTGAGTCTCACTCAAGTTTGAGTGGGTATACTCTTAAGTACATTGTTACATATGTATGTGGTTTGCGTGTAGTACCATGAATATAGCGATGAATGCTGTATGTATAGTGATAGGATTGTTTGTGCCTGGTTGTGTTACGCACATGATTGTGGGTGGCTATACCAGTATGTAGTTATAGGTGTTGGCCTTGTGGTATAGTTATTTACTAAGGACTTGCATGTGTGAATGTATATGTGCTAGCTAAAGTAAGTGTGTAGATGTGTTGAGTATATAATGGTATGAAGGAATGTTATATTAGCGTGTGTGGGTGTGCACCATACACGGGTAAGTATGTGCTTAGTTATAGATATTTGTAATTATGGTACGTGTGTTGAGTCTTGAATATAGTTATATGACTGTATGTGATGTGAATATATGGTGAAGTATCTGTGTGCATTTGAATGACTATATATTTGTGAAATTCTAGTAATGGTGAATGTATATTAGATATATTAAACTTGATTTAATAATGGTATGGTGTGATTACATGTGTTGATGTGGTTGGTGTTGGATGTATACTAGGAAATATTAGGGAGTAGTATACCCATGTTTGTTTTGTGCATAGGTAGTATATGTAATGCCCTACAAGCTACTGCACAAGTACTAGAGGGGGGGTGAATAGTACTTTAAAAATAACAAGGAGTATAATTCCTAATTATAATGCAAACAACTACCAAATCAATTTGCGGAAGCTTAAATTGAATGACAACAACAAAATTAACAATGCTAACAAGAGATGTTACTGGGTTCGGATCCACCCAAGTCTCCCCGACTTGTTCCCGGTGATCCTACGTCCCAACCACCCGGATCCCCTCCGGATACTTGAGTTAGAAACCCTAACTCAAGATTTCCACTATGAAATACTTGTGAAAATCCTCCACAAGTCAAATCATACAAAATGTAATTTGTGACTCCCACAACCCGGGATCACAACCACACTCTCACAACCGAGAGTGAAACTTACAAATCAAATATGAAATGAAATAAGAAAACTTCTTACCGAACAAAATACCTATGCCTTGAGTATTGCTTACGAATTAGGGCAAGGATTTTGGGGAAGAAGTGGCACCAAACCCTAGCTCCAAGATGTAGATCAGCGATGGAGAGCTTTGGGGATGTTGGTGACCTAGAATCAAGCACTTGGCTTGGAAGGCTTCACACTCAATGAATCTCTCTTTGGAAGTAAGAGTGAGGAGAGATTATTGAATGGAAAGAATGAGCTTTGAATGCACTTGGAATGATTTCTCTTGATCTCTAAACTTGCAATAATATCAGCCTTGGCAGCAATGAATGCAGCCCAATAAGTATATATAGGATAGAGGAGAGAGAGAGAGAAAAACGTTTCAATTAAAGCTCCAACGGCTCTTTTCTGAACTCAACTAGTCAGTCAAAGAACAACCACCGACCGACTAGTTCATCAACTAGTCGGTCGGTCAATTAACGTAAACCGACTAATGAGTAAACTGAGAAAAGATCAAAGTACAGACTAAGGAACTAGTCGGTCTAAGAAGAGTAGCTGACCGACTAGTTTCACAACTAGTCGGTCGGTTACTCAACGTGGACCGACTAACAGATAAAACTGAAGTCTGAGAAGAATTAGACTTAGTCGGTCCAAGAACAAATGTTGACCGACTAATTCACCAACTAGTCGGTCACCAAATGAACATAGACCGACTAACAATAAACAGTAAGTATGGTGAAAAATTTGGCATGTACAGTAAACTAAACTAGTCGGTCTAAGAAGAAAAGTTGACCGACTAGTTCATCAACTAGTCGGTCGATCAACGAGCACAGACCGACTAATGATAAACAATAGCTCAAGCTCAAATGTGCATGAACAGGGAAAGCTCAACTAGTCGGTCACAGAAGCATCACAGACCGACTAGTTTACAAACTAGTCGGTCGGTGAGTCAACTTAGACCGACTAACTGTAAACAGTAAAGAGCAATGAATTAACTGAGAAGAACTAGTCGGTCCAAGAAGCTTGGCTGACCGACTAGATCACTAGCTAGTCGGTCAGTTCTTCTTCTTGAACCAACTAACATGCACAAGAAGTCCCGAATTGAAGCGCGATGCTTCGGGAGGGATTGTATGGACTTCTACTAAGATCCTAGAGCTAAGATATGAGCGTTATGAAGATTTAAAACGTAAGACCTACTCAAGGCTTAACATTCTACGAAAGAAGCTTAAAGACTATAAATTAAACTTGACGATACCGTCTTCAATAGCTTCAATCGAATCTTCATGACTTCTAAATAGGTCCATAAGCTTCAACGAAGCTTTAGGCATACGATCACGTGCTTTGAGAAGTCTTGAGACGTCGTAATTGATATTCAAGTGAATTTGGCGACGATCTCCATAACTGCGCTCACAAAGTGTTAGTTCATATTATATTTATGTTTGTTCATCATCCAAAACCAAATCCGGGGAGTCCAATATCCAACATTCTCCCCCTTTTTGGTGATGACAAACCAACATAAATAATAATCAAAAATAATAATTCAAATGAAATTTACTTACTCCCCCTGCATTGATGACACGTTAATTCCAATTTAAACAAAAATAATACGCATCAAGCAGACGAGTGAAGTATATTAAATGATAATCGATTATTGAATTATTGAAATACCAAACGTAGGTTATTGAAATATCGGATTTGAAAATCCATTTATATATCTTAACTCCCCCTGAATCTAACACATCAAGTTAGATTCTTGGAGAAATGCTTTAAATTTTCATTTGGCACATCGTTATTATTATATCTCTCCCCCTTTGGCATAAGCAAAAAGAGCGGGAGAATAAAAACGACAACAACAATGGCCTCAAATTAAAAAGCACGGGAGTCGTAGAATACGACGAAGGTTCAAGTGACACCAAAGAGAAAAATACGAATAGAATCAAGGCGTGTCAAAGATACCAAAGTCGAAAAATCGTAAAACGAAATCATCAAAACTCAAATCATTTTACCGGATTGAGTTATGGAATATACTATCCAATATCAACATTTCTTGGTTAATTTAGTGCATGGAAAACAATTCTATGTTTTCATAGAAGAAATTTCTATTAAACCAAGTGAATATCGTCGAGCGACGAAATCAAACATTAGAGACAGAAAAATTATACATTGCACAATATAATGAAATGACAACTGCGATGTATTTATATATATATATAATATGAAGCAGAGTACATCATCGATATACAAAACATCGATCGACTGATCGGGGCACAAAAATACATCATCACATGACAAAATATCGGAGTGTCAACAAAAAATACATCATCATCAAACATATCAAAATACATCATCACAGATATCAAAAAGACATCAAAATGATCCAAAATACATAGCCACCCATACTATCCTACCCAACATCTCTCACAACTAGATATATCATCCAAAGAGTATCAGGAGAGGCCTCGGAGAAACTCAAGAGGCAGCGGGAGGACCAGAAGCAACTGCAGGCTCAGCAGGAGAAAAAGAGGTGACTGGATCAGCAGGAACGTCCGGAAGATCAGCAGGAGAGACGACTGAAGTGGCAACCTCTGAAGCAGCAACCGTAGTGGCCTCGGGAGCACCAGTCGGAGTATCCACCACAGGAGTGGTGGAAACAGGTGTGCTATCGGGGGCACCAGCAGAAGAAGCAGCAACAGCATCACCGGAAGTGGTAGCACCAGCAGCAGCAGTACCAGTAGAAGTGCCCTCGGGGGCACGAGTCGAAGCACGACAAAGCTCCTCAACATCCTCCTCAGCCATCTCATCTAACTCCTCATCCTCAGACACGGAAGGAGGAAGCTCAACACCCATAAGACGAGCCATACGGCAGACTACCTCCTCGGTACGAGCCAAGCGGGACTCGTGACGACGAAGTATCCGTACGACATCATCCAGGGTGGCAGAGGGAGCAGCAGAGGCACTGGCAGAGGCAGGGACAGACGCTGAAGGTGTTGTCCTCTGAACGTGACGAAGCGCCGCAAGAGATTTCTTGACGGCCGTCGCGTTCAAGGGAGGACCAAGGGGACGCTCATCGTCACGAGGCAACGTGACACGAAAATGACGAAATACGAGGGTCAATAAGCAAGGAAATGGGATATGAGCCGATTTATTGGACTTGCGAATACACTCGAAAGAATCAATCTTATCGAGTATAATGCGAGCCCAATTAATCGAGCTCCCCATGAAGATAGCATAGATAAGCTTCAGAAAGGGCTGGGACGGGAGAGATGAGGAGCCGTACTTGGGAAGCAAGCACGACTTCAGAATCAGATTTAGGACCCATGCATTTGGCTTGAACGATTTAGATGGCACGCCAATCATGGCAGGAGGGATCTGATGGAAAATCGCTGAAAGGATGGTCTGATCAAGAGAAGAAATATCGTCAACCGAGATATCAGAGGGAAGAAGGCCAGACGAAGAGATACCCAAAATCTCTCCTAAGATTTCCGCAGTGAGGACTATAGGAGTCCCCAAAACGGTCGTCTCAACAGAGTGGGTCTGATCGTACTGACCCCGGATCCTATTCGCATAGAAAAGCTTCACTAATCTAGGGTATGGGTTAGGATTCGCCTTTGGGTCAAATCGAAGGTAAACGAGGAGACCCGACGACGAGAGAAGATCAGCTAACCCTAAAAAGTCGCTAAACTGGACGAAATGCTCCAGAAGCAGAGGGCAATGTTCGATACGGTTGTACGCCACGAGACACATAGGGTCGTCGCGACACAACGAAATATCGACACCGCCCACCGGCATCGGACCCTTTCCCTTAGGCTTACGGGTAGACGTACGAGGGTGTGTGCTAGACTCGGGATGGATAGGAGGAGTGGGTTCCCTATGAGTCTCGGTCTCGGGGTTATACTCTGTATCGGAATCGGTAGGAGTATGGAATGAAGAAGGAGAGGCAAGAGCTTTGGGCTTGGGCTTAGGCTTGGACTTAGGCTTGGGCATAGGCTTGGGCTTGGCGGTCGTCGTCCTCTTCTTCTTGAGAGGAGGCGAAGACGACGAAGGATGGGTGGTCTTGGCACGGCATTTCGGAGGGGTTGGATGCTCGGGATCCGAAGGGTTTTGGTCTACGGTCATCGGCGAGGGGCTAGATGGAGTGATCGGGATACGTGTTCTTGCCATAGTCGAAGCAAGACACGGCACAAGAAGATCAAAAGAAGAAGCCCTAGCCGAAAAAGACTTAGACCCTAAGAACCCTAGAAACCCTAGAAACCGAGCTAACCCTAGCTCTAGGAATGGAAATCTAACCCTAGAAGGAGAAGAAGAAATCACCTAGAAGGAGAAGAAATCACCTAGAAGGAGGGGCCGACGGTGGAGATCGATGGAGATGGCCGGAAAACGGCCGGAGATCGATCGGAAGTCGAAGGGTCTTGAGAGGGATCGGGGTTTCGAGCTGGAGGAGAAACACTTTGGACCGATTAGAATGAGAACAGACCGACTAAACTGAGTTTAAGTCGGTCGAGATCGCAAATGACCAAACAGTCCCTGGTACAACTAGTCAGTCACAGTTCAAGCACTGACCGACTAGATCACGATCTAGTCGGTCGGTCAATGAGCTTGAACAGACTAGTTGCAAACAGTGGCTGAATCCAAGATTTACTGACAAGATTTAGTCGGTCTGCGTTTATTTACTGACCGACTAGATCTAAATCTAGTCGGTCGGTCATAGAACATGAACCGACTAAAAAGATGAAATGAAGAGGAGACTCAAAAAGGATGAGTTAGTCGGTCTAAGTTCTTCTACTAACCGACTAGATGAACATCTAGTCGGTTGGTGGTTGAACGGAAACCGACTAAAAGAGTCCAAAAAGTGATAATCAAGTTCTCTCTTCAAAACGCTTGGACGATATATCGCAAAATTCTCAATAATCATCTAAACTACCACATTAAACATCGAACGCTTAAATACGACATTCAAAACATGAATTCGAGCAAAAATTCAAAATATCACATAAATTCCCGAAAAATCCAATAAGTCTAGCATGAACGAAATATTTCGAAATATAATAGCATGCAAGAATATTGAAAGAAACATGAATCCTATATCTCGGATTCACCCATAATCCCCAATTCTCGACGCAACCGCACAAAGGAGTCCTCCTTTAGGGGTTTCGTGAAAATATCGGCGATTTGCTTTTGGGTTTCAACGTACACTAAAATGATGTCCTTTTTAGCAACATGATCATCTAAAAAGTGGTGTCGGACATCTATGTGTTTCGAACGGGAATGGTGTACTGGGTTCTTGGAAAGACATATTGCACTTTGGTTGTCAACCATAATAGGGCAAGTATCACAATTAATACCAAAGTCTTTAAGTGTGTGTCTCATCCAAAGAACTTGAGCACACGCAGCACCGGCGGCAATATATTCCGCCTCGGTGGTTGAAAGTGATACGGAATTTTGCTTCTTGGAAAACCAAGAGACAAGAGAATTTCCTATAAAATGGCAAGTGCCACTAGTACTTTTCCTGTCGGATTTGCATCCCGCATAATCGGCATCACTATATGAGATTAACTCATACGTGCTAGATTTTGGATAAAGTAATCCAAAATCAAGTGTATAACTTAGATAACGGAAAATACGTTTTACCGCTACTAAGTGAGACTCCTTAGGTTGAGACTGATAACGAGCACATACGCATACGACAAACATGATATCGGGCCTACTTGCGGTAAGATAAAGTAAACTACCTATCATACCTCGATATAGACGAATGTCTACATCCTTACCGCCCGTATCCTTGTCAAGATGCGTAGTCGTGCTCATTGGAGTCTTTTTCCCGGAAGCACTCTCCATTCCAAATCGCTTAAGCAACTCCACCGTATACTTCGTTTGGTGGATGAAGATTGCATCGTCCATTTGGCGAATTTGGAGACCTAAGAAATACTTGAGCTCACCCATGTGGCTCATCTCAAATTGTTCCTTCATAACATTAGAAAACTCTTCGCAAAGAGCAAAGTTAGTAGCACCGAAAATGATATCATCAACATATATTTGAACTAAAATTATATCATTATTCGCATGCTTAACAAAAAGTGTAGAATCGGCTTCTCCCATTTTAAAATTCAAATCCAAAAGAAAATTCTTTAGGCGATCATACCAAGCTTGAGGAGCTTGTCTCAAACCGTAAAGTGCTTTCTTTAGTTTAAAAACATGATTTGGAAATTTTTCATTTATGAAGCCCGGAGGTTGAGAAACGTAAACTTCCTCAACGACATCTCCGTTTAAAAATGCACTTTTAACATCCATTTGAAATAATTTAAAATCCTTATGGCATGCAAAAGACAATAATAATCTAATTGATTCTAATCTAGCTACCGGAGCGAAGGATTCTTCGAAATCAATACCTTCCTCTTGTCGATAGCCTTGAGCAACTAACCGAGCTTTGTTCCGGACGATGACTTGGTTTTCGTCGGTTTTGTTCTTGAAGATCCACTTTGTCCCTATGACGGTGTGGTTCTTCGATGGCAATGGAACAAGCTCCCAAACTTCATTCCTCTCGAATTGAATGAGCTCCTCCTCCATGGCTAAGATCCAAGCGCTATCTTCGCATGCTTCATTAACATTCTTTGGCTCTATCGAGGAGGCAAAGGCACAATGAGCGAAGTAGTTCACTTGAGATCTCGTCTTGACACTATCATAGATATTGCCGATGACTTGCTCATGAGGATGGTCACGAACGGTATGAAGCCGTTTGGGAATACCTTGGTCACTAGGAACATTCTCAACAACTTCATTAGTTGGGTTAGTCTCAATAGAATCAATAGAATTATTAGACTTAGAATTAGCAAACGAATCACATAAAACATCCAAAGAATCATTATCATTTGAAATTCTAGTTGGAACAAATCCTTCATTAAATGAGACATGAAGCGACTCCTCGATCGTTGAGGTTCGTTTGTTGAATATCCGGTAGGCTTTGCTACGTGAAGAATATCCAACAAAAATCCCCTCATCGGATCTTGGATCGAATTTGTCCAAACTACCATACGTGTTCTTAATAAAACATTTCGAACCAAAAACACGAAAATGTTTAACTTGAGGCAACCTACCAAACAACAATTCATAACAAGTTTGTTTAGTGCCGGGCCTCAAAAGTATTCTATTAAACACATAGCAAGCGGTGTGTACCGCTTCCGCCCAAAATTGATGGCCAAGTTGGCTATCATCAAGCATAGTGCGAGCACACTCCACTAGCGTCCTATTCTTTCTCTCAACTACACCATTTTGAGGAGGTGCACGAGGGAAAGAGAAGGTGTAAGTAATACCAACTTCATCACAAAATGTCTCAAAAGACTCATTCTCAAATTCACCTCCATGATCACTACGAATAGTGACAATGGTGGTTCCTAAGAGATTTTGTACTTTCTTAACAAAAATTGTGAAGTTTTCAAAAGCTTCATTTTTATTACATAATGAAAATACCCATGTAAATCTCGAATAGTCATCTACGATGACAAGTCCATATCTTGCATTTCCTAAGGAAGCAACTCTAGTTGGCCCAAATAAGTCTAGATGTAATAGCTCTAGTGGCCGTTTAGTAGAAATGCTTTTCTTAGGTTTAAATGAAGATTTAGGAAGCTTGCCACGTTGACAACAATCACAAAAACTTTTCTTTTCAAAAACAAGCTTCGGAAAACCTTTAATGGAATTTAATTTTGAAAGCTTATAAAGTGTTCCAAAGTTCACATGTCCAAAGCGTCGATGCCATAAGTGTTGTTCACTTGTGTTGGCAACGAGACATTGTTCATAAGACTTAGGAAGATCCAAAATATAAATATCTTTATGACGAGTGCCGGAAAATAATAATTTATCATTATCTTTTCTTAAAATATGACACAATCCTTTCGCAAAGCTAACTTTGTAACCTTTGTCACAAAGTTGGCTTATTGAAATAAGATTATGATTTAAACCATTAACAAGATAAACATCACTAATTAAGGGTTTAGATGGGTTACCTACTTTACCAACACCTATGATGGTTCCGCTCTCGTTGCCTCCAAATACGACGCGGTTTCCATTTGCTATGGGAACCACTCCAGAGAGCAAACTTGCGTCACCCGTCATGTGTTTTGAACACCCGCTATCGAGTATCCAATTTCCCTTGGAGCTAAATTTAAATTTGTTGCTCCTTTTCTTTTTCTTTTCCTTGAGTACCTTAAGATAGAGAATTTCATATCATGGTACCCAAGGTCATTGGGTCCAAAAGATTAGACCTTTGGAAGCCAAGTCCAATTGGACTTAGACTTCCCCACATAATTTCTACTATGCACAACATCCGAAAAATACGCATTCATATACATTTGTTTTTCGTCCATGCTTGTGTCCTTTGGGCTCCAAATTGTGAAAATCTTGGGAGCCCTCATCCTATTGGGTGCATGCATTCGACGTTGATTTCTACGTGATGCATGTTGTGGATAGGCATAAGGAACATGATGGAATGGTGCACGATGAGAATTATTCATATGATGTTGTGGGTGAACATATGCATGTGTGGAAACACATGCGTGAGGGTGTCTCACATTGTGTGCACGTGCCCGAGAATGTGTTGCATAAAAATCATCATATGTATGAGGCGGTGGAGTAGGACGTGTGTTCCTACGTGGCATGGTATTGGTGTACATATAAGCATGCCCATTCTTTGGAGGTCCACCCAAAGTGGGTTTCTTTCCAAAAGAGGGTGTGGACGAGGTGGAAGCACCATTGGTAGATAAACTACCAATAGAGTGTTTGCTACCACTCGTAGAGTCACCGGAAGTTGGCCTAACAAAAGTAGTGGCCGCTTTGGATGGACATCCCATCGTATACCCCAAACCAATGTGGTGATTGGCCGGAAGTAAGTCACTTAGGATTTTATCCAAATGGTCCTTACCCTTATTGAATCTATTGATTCGGCCTAATGTGTTCTCATATTTCTCTTTGAGAGAACGCATAGAAATATCCAAAGTGGATACTTGCGATGTGAGCACATAAACACGAGATTTAAGATTCTCGTTCTCAATACTCAAAGTCGAGTTTTGAGAAGTTAAATCCGCTATCCTATGTTCTTCCGGATCATCAATGCTAACATGTTCAAGTTTAGATTTGAGATTAATAATCTCATTTCTCAACTCTTCAACAACGGTGTCGTTGTTGGTGATGATAGTCTTAGGCGAGGTTTGAATGCTAGCTAGGTCATCTTTTACCTTAGTATATCTATTTACTAATTTAGTGTATTTTGACCATAATTGAGAGTTAGCATTCCTAAGATCATCCATAGTTACCTCATCGTTGCCTTCGTCATCACTATCATCGGAAGAGGAGGATCCTTGATCATGCTCCTCTCTTGCCATGAAGCACATGTGCGCTTGCTCCACTTGCTCATCGTCCGACTCTCCGCTTGAAGAATCCTCGGAGTCGGTGAATGTTGCTCCGACAAGTCCCTTCTTGTACCCCTTTTTGTACTTCTTGGACTTATCGAATTTTGGCGCCTTCCACTTCTCCTTTTGTTTGTTGAGTGGACACTCTGCTTTCATGTGTCCTGGCTTATTGCACTTGAAACACAAAGGAGAGGAAGAGGCGTTAGAAGAACCAAATTTAGCTTTGTTCTTATAGTTACCTTTTCGGAAGAAACGGTTGAACTTCTTGGCCATGAGTGCCATGGACTCCAAGTCCAACTCGTTTTCCGAGTCTTCATCATCGGTTGATGTGGATGTGGATGGAGCGGCCTTGAAAGCAATAGCCTTCTTCTTTGGCTCGTCTTGCTTTAGATAGGACTTCATCTTTTCCTGCAATTTGAGCTTGCTATCCTTGCGTACCTCGTATGACATTAAAGTACCCATTAGTTGAACTACGGTGTACTTATTCATGTCATTACCTTCCTCGATGGCGAAGGTACGCTTTTCCCAAGAAGAAGGAAGTCCTTCGATAAGCTTCAAACACTTCTCCTTTTGGGTGTAGGATTTGCCGAGAGTCTCTAACTCGTTTATGATGTCGACGAAGCGAGCGTAATACTCCTTCATCTTCTCGCCATGTTGCATATGAAACATTTCGTAATCTTTGTTTACAACTACGAGTTTAGAGTCTCTTACCCTACTCGTCCCTTCATGAAGAATGAGGAGGGAGTTCCAAATTTGATATGCACTCTTACATGTGCATATCTTATTGAAGTCCTCGGGCTCCAATGCGCATTGCAAGGCGTTCATTGCCTTGGCATTGCTTACCTCCGCGGCGACCTCCGCGGTTGTCCATTTCTCGAAGTCTTCTTCTTCGGGCTCGATGTATTCCTTCATTGTGGTCCTCCATAAGGATGCACTCCGGAGGAAGGTTTCCATCCGGCATTTCCAGTACCCGTAATTGGTACCGTTGAAGAATGGAGGCCTCGTAGAGGAATGTCCTTCCATCACCGAAGACGCTCCTTCACGGTTCCTGAAGGTGTCATAGTTGGAAGGTGGACGCACGGTCTTGTTGTCGTTGGCAAACATAGCTAAGTATCTGGCTCTGATACCAAATGTAATGCCCTACAAGCTACTGCACAAGTACTAGAGGGGGGTGAATAGTACTTTAAAAATAACAAGGAGTATAATTCCTAATTATAATGCAAACAACTACCAAATCAATTTGCGGAAGCTTAAATTGAATGACAACAACAAAATTAACAATGCTAACAAGAGATGTTACTGGGTTCGGATCCACCCAAGTCTCCCCGACTTGTTCCCGGTGATCCTACGTCCCAACCACCCGGATCCCCTCCGGATACTTGAGTTAGAAACCCTAACTCAAGATTTCCACTATGAAATACTTGTGAAAATCATCCACAAGTCAAATCATACAAAATGTAATTTGTGACTCCCACAACCCGGGATCACAACCACACTCTCACAACCGAGAGTGAAACTTACAAATCAAATATGAAATGAAATAAGAAAACTTCTTACCGAACAAAATACCTATGCCTTGAGTATTGCTTACGAATTAGGGCAAGGATTTTGGGGAAGAAGTGGCACCAAACCCTAGCTCCAAGATGTAGATCAGCGATGGAGAGCTTTGGGGATGTTGGTGACCTAGAATCAAGCACTTGGCTTGGAAGGCTTCACACTCAATGAATCTCTCTTTGGAAGTAAGAGTGAGGAGAGATTATTGAATGGAAAGAATGAGCTTTGAATGCACTTGGAATGATTTCTCTTGATCTCTAAACTTGCAATAATATCAGCCTTGGCAGCAATGAATGCAGCCCAACAAGTATATATAGGATAGAGGAGAGAGAGAGAGAAAAACGTTTCAATTAAAGCTCCAACGGCTCTTTTCTGAACTCAACTAGTCGGTCAAAGAACAACCACCGACCGACTAGTTCATCAACTAGTCGGTCGGTCAATTAACGTAAACCGACTAATGAGTAAACTGAGAAAAGATCAAAGTACAGACTAAGGAACTAGTCGGTCTAAGAAGAGTAGCTGACCGACTAGTTTCACAACTAGTCGGTCGGTTACTCAACGTGGACCGACTAACAGATAAAACTGAAGTCTGAGAAGAATTAGACTTAGTCGGTCCAAGAACAAATGTTGACCGACTAATTCACCAACTAGTCGGTCACCAAATGAACATAGACCGACTAACAATAAACAGTAAGTATGGTGAAAAATTTGGCATGTACAGTAAACTAAACTAGTCGGTCTAAGAAGAAAAGTTGACCGACTAGTTCATCAACTAGTCGGTCGATCAACGAGCACAGACCGACTAATGATAAACAGTAGCTCAAGCTCAAATGTGCATGAACAGGGAAAGCTCAACTAGTCGGTCACAGAAGCATCACAGACCGACTAGTTTACAAACTAGTCGGTCGGTGAGTCAACTTAGACCGACTAACTGTAAACAGTAAAGAGCAATGAATTAACTGAGAAGAACTAGTCGGTCCAAGAAGCTTGGCTGACCGACTAGATCACCATCTAGTCGGTCAGTTCTTCTTCTTGAACCAACTAACATGCACAAGAAGTCCCGAATTGAAGCGCGATGCTTCGGGAGGGATTGTATGGACTTCTACTAAGATCCTAGAGCTAAGATATGAGCGTTATGAAGATTTAAAACGTAAGACCTACTCAAGGCTTAACATTCTACGAAAGAAGCTTAAAGACTATAAATTAAACTTGACGATACCGTCTTCAATAGCTTCAATCGAATCTTCATGACTTCTAAATAGGTCCATAAGCTTCAACGAAGCTTTAGGCATACGATCACGTGCTTTGAGAAGTCTTGAGACGTCGTAATTGATATTCAAGTGAATTTGGCGACGATCTCCATAACTGCGCTCACAAAGTGTTAGTTCATATTATATTTATGTTTGTTCATCATCCAAAACCAAATCCGGGGAGTCCAATATCCAATAGTATACCCATGTATATCTATTTGTGAAGTACTACGATTGTATTTGCTGGTGTGAACAATTTATTTGTTTGTGCGTATGTGTACCATGGTATGTAATAAGTGTTTAATAGTTATATAAGGATGGACGTGACTATATGAATGGTTGACATACGTGTATGAATATGACTGACTATGATAGGTGTAAGTGTATAATGTGCATGAATATATACATGTTAGTAGAGTTATTGTTTGACTACCTAGTGCATATATAAGCACTTGTAATGACTATACCCGGTTGAATTATAGTGTGATGTGATTGGGATAGCTACTAGTCTGGCTAGAGATATATTTATAGTTAGAAAGTCCGAGGACGGACTTTATTCTAAGGTGGGTAGGATGTAACGGCCGGTACTCACTATACGTTATACGGCTGTGCATATAGCAATTTCGGGTACCTGATTGGCTTTGTTGCTTTGTATGAGAGCTGTGTCGTTGATGTCGATAAGGCCGTAGCACCTTGGTTGCATCCTTAGCAAGCCAACCCTCGACGTGTGCCCAACTTGAGATTGTTGTCGCCTTTGGACCCCGTACCCTTTGTACGCATATTTTCCTTGAAGTTCGCATATTTTTCTTAGCCTTATCCTTCATTCGAAACGCACGATATGATATGCCGTTGTGACCCTCTGGAAGAGTATTTATTTTTGGAATTATTTTGAAACGTCATTTCACAGGTCGTTATCCAACAAAACAACTTTGTTTGAAGGGGTGTCGTAACTTTAGACTTCGTCGCTTGATCTCTTTATTTTTTTATTCTGTCTTCCATTACCCTAGCCGGTGACCAATCATCGTAGCCTCGATTCTCTCATCGACACGGTCGTCCCGATATTTTTATTATATTTTTCGGACACTGTTTAGTTGGCCTTTCACACTAATCACCTTCAACCTGTAATTAGTCTAGCTTATCCCCAATTCAAACTTAATTAAATCTGATTTGATCTTAGCCATAGGATCTACATCTCATGTTGAATTATTCCCTGGCTATTCACCATCATATATCACACAAATTACACTCCCCCCCTCTCAAATTCTCTCTCCCCAACCACCTAACTCTACCCAAACTCTAAATTTATATAGCAAAACCATCATCTTTCAATCTAACCCACGTTTTCTCCCATGCCAAACATTTCCCAGCCGCCATCTCTCTTTTCATCTCCCCCACGCACGCGCATCCTCCCCCTCCGGCCTCCGGCCAAGGCCCTAGCCGCCGGCGGCTTGCCCCGACAACCCCTGCCGGAAATCGCCCCCAAGCACCGCAACATCATCTTCCAAGCGCGCAAACCCCCAAGAGCCGTATGCCTCCCAGTTATTCTTCAACCCGACGACAAACACCCTAGCTCACCGACCCTGCCGCCCCAACACCGGTCACCCCCACATCCAAACTGCCGCCGGTCACCACAGGATCGCCGGAGCTCCATGATCCGCACCCACCCACGCACAAGAACTCACCCATAGATCCGATCTCCCCTCACCCAGATCTGATGAACTCTGGCCTTTCCCTTGCAACTGCCCACTTGCCGGCGCCCCTAGGAGCAGTCCTGCTGTCGCCCAGCGCTGCGCAGCACCGCCGCATGCCCCGGCCACTTCCGGCCATCCCCATTGCCGCCAAGAACTTACCGCAACCCCCCACTTATCCGGTCATATCACTTCCTTGCACAGCAACAATGGTCGCCCTCTCCTCCACCCTTAGGCCTTGCTGTCTGACCTCCTAGGGCTGCCGACGGCCGCTCAGATTAGTCCCCGTTTCCCCAAGCTGTTGTACTTCACATATTAGCCCCTCTTCCGCTTGTTGAGTCTTGGGCCGCGCCGTTGCCGCGTGCAACTCAACAGCAGGCCGAGTTTCATTTGAACGATGCCCCTGTCGTTCATCCACTTTCCATGGCCATCTATGTGCCGTGCTACTTCTCCGCTAGCTGTAGACGTCACCATACCTTGCACGCTATCGGAATCCAACCCCTGACGTCGCTACCCGACGTCAGTGTAGCTCTCGTGTCGTGTGAAGGTATATTTCTAACTGTAGGAACCCCAACCATCGCATGTTAATACAAGATTAAAAACAATTATTTTTACTGCTTTGTAACTCACTAATCTAACTTAATAATACGGGAATGTAGGGTGATTGTTGGACTGAGCGTGGGAGCTCTGGACGTTGAGAATCTGTGATTGGACTTTGAGAATTGTGATACCAGCACGTATTTCAGGCAAGTGAAACTTGCCAACTTGTGTTTAGGCCATGTTTTAGGCCATCCCTCGTTTTTTGCGTAAAAGAGACTAGGCGACGAAATGATAGTCGCCTAGACGCAACTTCAAGATCTAGCTTGACAACGAAGTGAGATCCGACACTCTGCCCTGCCTTTCATACATTTTGCCTGTCAAGTTTAATTTCTATATCTGTACTCACTTTATTTGTACTCTTGCCATGCCATTTATACATTTTTCCTGTCACGTTTATTTTCTATATATGTATGCACTTTATTTGTACTCTTGCCATGCCATGCATCCTAACATGTCATTCCATGCTTGAATGTTGCGTTCGTAACACACGCTACTTGTACTTCCTTATTGAGGCTAGGCATCTGCGTTGCAGGTACAATCCTATGCCACGTACACTTCCTGCCTCGTGAACCAGAAGCAAGCTACGTGTGTTGGTCGAAAGCCAATGCCCGATTACACGTGGATGGGTAGGGTTAAGCGATCACTTGAGCGTTGGAGTTGGCCCGTACAGCCGCTCCAGCCAAAGGGCGTAAACTCTGTGCACGACATGCTTACTTGTCTTGTAAATCATTGTGAATGTTTTAGTAGCTTTGCTACCCTTGCCTTGTCATACTTGTTGCACTTCTTACTTGTAGCATCCATGCCTTAAACTGCCATGTCATTGCATATTTTAGAACTGCTGGGCTGTTTTCCCTTTCTTTTAGTTTCCTTGCACAAAGTCTCTTGTAGACTTTGCTGACATGCGCCCTCGTCTCTTTTGGGTGTCGCATGTTAGTTACTGAGCCAGAGCCCGTTGCTAAGGGCGAGGTGTTTGCTGACGCTGAGCCCGAGTCCACTATTGACGTGGAGTTCGAGGACACCGGTGACCAGTCGTAGAGAGTTCTTTCTGTGTTGCTTTCTGCTTAGTTCTTGTTAGGTTGTCGGTGCGTAACACCTCTTTTTTAAGTTGATGTTATTTATTATGTCGGCCATGCTTTAGGCCTCTTTTCAGACTCTTGTACTTTCCTTTACAACTTGTCTCTGAATGTTTGGAATAATCTGGATGTTATTGGTGGAGTTTTATTTCTGCTTTAGATTATTATTATCTTTGTTTCAATTCGTGGTTGCAAGGACCTAGTTATTGGAAGTGTTTTTTTAGACGCTTATCAGACTTGTAGCTTTATAGCTCCAGGTATGAGCGGACCTCATCACGCCTCGCCTTCCGTTTATGGGAAGCGGGTCCTGACATTCTCCATCAAACTCAACCTTATCTGCATGCATGAAAAATCACCAAATTTCTACATCATTTTCTACCCATTTGAATAAGAATTTCAACTACTGTGTATTTAAAAGTATATACTTACCAAATGGAAAATCTCGAAAATCATTACTTTCAAATGCCTGAAAGCAAGCAAATGCTCCTTTATCCTAGAAGGTCTGCTGACCGCTGAGATCTTCTGGGAAGATTTGAAGGTGAATTTTCGTTGCGTAGTTAGCCTGATTTCATTGGAGTCATTTTCTACCGCCTTCCCATTCTCTTTACATGCATCTACATCATGAAGGATATGGTCCACATTGAAATTGTTGGAGTAACTTTCAATTTGTCTTCCATTACAGTGGTATATATCTACATCAAGCAGAACGAAGTAATGGTTAGAATTTGTCCTGTTAAACTGAGAAACAAACATATTTTAATATGTCCAGATAAAATAGCGCCGCTAAGTGCACAGTTAGAGAGACGGTGTATGCACAGTTAGCGAGAAGATGCCAGTTGAGTGCTTCAGGATGGAAATGAAACTACTGGCATTGTAATAAAGAAGAATAGAAAATATGAAGATGCAAAGAACATCTTCGTGTCCATATATAAGTGATGTATTCAATTTTAGCATCACGTCACTTGCCTCTAGTTTATTGGCCATCTTTGTGTATTGTAGCCGAAGCAGTCATGAACAAAAAAAAGCATGTTGAAGAATAAAAATTGTACAAGTAGAATCAGATAGAAACAGATAGAATACTATCATCACGAAGTGTAGTGGTTGATGAGGTCTTGTGGGTATGGACGCCATTTATAGACGAGTTGGACTGCCCATGGATGAGGATGCGACTACAGTTGAGTTAATGTGAGTCTACGGAAAGAACCCGTGAGTCTACAGTTGTTGTGCTCGTGAATATACAGAATATACAGATGTTGCGCTGTGAGTTATTATTGCGGGTAATCTCATATTTCTTAATGTGCACAAAGCGACAAATCGATTGGATGGGTTTGCACGATGAGTAATTTTCCAATCTTTTCTGTTGTGCGCGCTGAGTGAAGTCTGATACGTTTTGTTTTACTGGATCTATTATGCAGAATCTCGCAGACTCTACTGTACAGTGTACACACATGATCTCACATCTGATAATACCACTGTACACACATGGGCTTATAGTGGAACCAATTAATCCGCACGCACAATGGAAAAAATTTGATTATTTTTGTTGGGCTGGAAAATAAAGAATTTTATAAGTTTTGACGGAGAGTAATTTTCTTAATAGCATCAATTTTTCTCAAGGAGCAAAACGGTTCAGTTTCCTTGTTTTGTGCGGAGAGTAATTTACCTCTTTTTCAGCTGAGCCTAAAATACATAGGATTGCACATTTTTCTCGATGGGATTACGCGTTGAGTAAATAAGATGTTCATTCCCGAGATCCCTGGAATTACTGTAGTATAACGGACTTATACTCATCAATTTGAATGGTCAATTTCGCTATAAATAGACCGTGAGTGCCCTGGGTGCCCTGAAGATGCGTATGAAATCGGAGGAGTACAAGCTTATGAGTCATCTCCCAAATATGCTCCTTTCCCTGGTCTGCGAAGAGAAGAATGGCTCCTTGGCATTTGGGCCCATGATGGATGCCCTGGGTCACATAGGTTGGCCGTGCATGGCTACGGTCCCTCTGAGGCACAAGCACTCCCTCCTGTTCTTTTTGATCTCTTGGCTCGTAGCAAAATTGGCTAAATCTGACTGTGGATGAAGAAAATCATAATTGTCACTTTCCTCTTGTAGATTTCCAATTTTGGCTGCGAGCCAAGAGATCGAAAAGAACAGGAGGAAGTGCTTATGCCTCAGAGGGACGGTAGCCAAGCCCGGCCAACCTATGGGACCCAGGGTAGTCATCCAGAGACCAAATGCTAGGGGGGCCATTCTTCTCTTCGCAGACCATGGAGAGGAGCATAGTTGGGAGACGACTACATCAGCTTGTACTCCTCCGATTTCATACGCATCTTCAGGGCACCCAGGTCATTCACGGTCCATTTAGAGTGAAATTGACCATTCAAATTGATGAGTATAAGTCCGTTATCCTACAGCGAGCCCTCATCTTCTAAAAACTTCCTCTACTTCTCACCATTCAATCGGAGTTCCTCTCCTTGTCTTTGAAGCGGCTTCATACTTGACTGCAGGTTACAACGATGCCTCCTATGACGACACTCATATCCAGCCGATGATGGCAGAAAATCAGCAACAATGGTAATAAACGGAACGAAGATGGTCGCCCGATGAACTCGTGGAAGTTGAAGGGGGAAGCACGCAGTTCACGCCGACAATTTATCCCTTAAAGAGCCCCTTCATTGCAAACATCTACGAAGACAATCATATGTATCTGTTTGTAAGAGCATAGGCTAATGTATCAGTTTGGATCTGTATCTGTATGTACATCAATATATTTGAATGGCTGGGTCATTTTGAAAATTTCATCAATTTGAATATGTATGAGATTTAATCTAAAATTTTGCAAGCAGTTTCTGAATTCGATTGAATATGTCTTCAGATTGAATATATCATATTTAATCTAAAAGTTTGCATGTAGTTTCTGAATCAGATTGAATAAGTAACCGGTTTAATCTACAATGTTTTCAGATTGAATAAGTATCATACTTAATCTAAAAGTTGGCTCTGTAGACTCGAGGGTCTCTTAGGTAGACTAAAGGTCCAAATATAACGTCGTTGTGCTCTTTGAGCACTTATGTTGGTTCTGTGCGTTGAGCAATTTTGATTGCGGCTATAAATTTTCCAACGTGCTTCCCAACGGTCAAACATTCTTAGGAAAATCATCTGTATGGTATCAATCTGTTGTAGATTCCCGTGCATTCTCTTGTATATTCACGAGAGCTCCACTATAGCATGACAGGGTCTTCGATGTAGCCACAGAGTAACTCTAATGCATTATCATCCTCATCAAACAAAACAATTTGATTCCATGCATTGTGCGTTGTGCATATTGAGTAATTCCTGTTTTACATCGGTTTTGCGCGGTGAGCAATTCATATAGTGACTCACTGCTGTGTAGAATTATGAGGACTCTAGTGGACACAGGCTGGGAGAAAAATTTACTCACCGCGCACAACGGGCTAAACAATAACGCGATGTGCGTGGTATTAAAAAAGGTGAGTTTGTGGTATTATTACTCAGAGCGCACACCCCGCTGTGAGCAGGGGTTAATAGCCTTGTTTTGAAGTAATATTCATACGTGTGCGTAACGGTTAAAATTAAAACCCGTTGGGAGCGTCGGGTAAAATTGTTGCAGTGGTTAAATTATACCACGCGCACAACAGCATGTAAAGTTATAATCGACGTGGATTAAACTTGGGCGGTTTGCGCGTTGAGTAAATAAATGTTGATTCCCGAGATCCATTGCATTACTGTAGGATCACGGACTTATTATACTCTTCGTTTTGATTGGTCCATTTCCCATATAAATGACGGACAATGAGCCCTCATCTTCTCACAACTTCCTTTACTTTCTTCTATCATCTTCTTCTTTATTTGCCCACACAACCTCCGTATAGAAACAATAAGTTCTTCAGCTGTTCGTGCATGCTTGATATAGATAGGGACGATAGCATTCATCGAGTAGTCTTTTCACGAAAAGGTAAATGGTTGATGTTGGAAACTTACGCAATGACGGTAATAAACGCACTACGAAGGGCTATCGTCCATTTATAATCAAGCATGCCCGAAAAAGGGCTGCTAGATGTGAGGATTTCTCCTTCCACCATGCCCATCCCTGACACAGGGCATCCAGGGCAGCCACCCAGGGCACAGGGTCAGGGGGACACCACCAGCACATTGTGTGAAGTATGATACATACTTGACAGCCGGTTAATGACGCCTGCAATGACGACACTCCTATCCTGCCTACGGTTTCTGAAAGTCAGCAACGATGTTAATAAAAGCAAAGAAGATGGTCGCCTCGGTAACTAGATGGTTATAGATGGTTATGGTAGCCCGGGCAACCATCTTCATTGCGTTTATTAACGTCGTTGCCGATTTTCGGCAACCGTAGGCAGGATATGAGTGTCGTCATTGAAGGCGTCGTTGTAGGGTGAAGCACGCAGATCACGCCGACAATTTATCTCGTAAAGATCCCCTTCATTGCAAACATCTACGAAGACAGTCATATGTATCTGTTTGTAAGAGCGTAGGCAAATGTATCAGTTTGGATTTGTATCAGTATGTGCATCAATATATTTGAATGGGTGGGTAATTTTAAAAATGTCATCAGTTTGATTAAGTATCTGAGTTGATCTATAAGTTTGCATGCAGTTTCTGAATTTGAGTGAATATGTAGCCGATTTAATCTAAAATGTCTTCAGATTGAATATTTATCAGAGATAATCTAAAAGTTTGCATGTGGTTCGCATTGGAATTAAAATTATAGCATCCGACAAATATGCTCAAAGCACAAACCGGAAAATTTATTCCCGTTGGCGCGTTAACGCGCACAACGGGCATAATTCTGCTAGTTGTGCGCATTTAACAATTGTTCCTAAAATACCTTATATGCGCAAAGCGAACACCTGGCTTTGCTTGTTGTGCGCTTTGAGCAATTATTTAACATTAAAAATTTGCTCACCGCGCACACCGGCCATAAATTTCTTTATTACGAGCGTTGAGCAAATATGTAAGTGGCTATAAAGTTTTCCATATCGCTTTCCAACGCTCAAACATTCTTGGGAAAATCATGTGTCTGGTATCAATCTGCTGTAGATTCACTATCAGTCTTTTGTATATTCACGAGAACCTCTCTGTAGCATGACGGGGTCATCGATGTAGCCACACAGTAAAACTCTATTGCAGTCTAAACATCATCAACCAATACAATTCGCAACCATGCGTTGTGCGTTGTGCGCATTGAGCAAGTCCCGTTTTCCATGCGTTTTGTGCGGTGAGCAATTATGATAGTTACTCGCTTCTGTATTATTTAGCACGGTGTGCGCATTGAATAAAATGATTAAAAAATCTTAATGGAGAGTAATATTATTGCGAGTAATTTTCCTATTAGCATCAATGTTGATCAAGGTGAAAAACCGTTGAGTTGCCTTGTTTTGCGGGGAGAGTACCTATTATGTTTCGTTATTATACTCTTCATTTTGATTGGTCCAATTCCCCTATAAATGGCAGACAAGGAGCCCTCATCTTCCCACAACTTCCTCTACTTTCTTCTATCATCTTCCTCTTTATTTGCCCACACAACCTCCGTCTGGAAACAATAAGGTCTTCTTATGTTCGTGCATGATGCATGAGGTAGAAATGGACGAGATGGAGATGGATATGTAGTGTAAAGATGAGATGGTCTTCTACTGTTCGTGCATGATGCTTGAGATAGAAATGGACGATAGAATTCAACCAGTACTTTTTTCACGTAAAGATAAATGGTTGATGTTGGAAACTGCAATGATGGTAATAAACGCAACGAAGGGATATAGTCCATTTATAACAAAGCATGCACGGGGAACGGCCATCTCCTCTTTACACTCCATCTCATCCTCCAACCCCTTCATCTTTACACTATACCTCGTCTAAGACAACAAACACTTCCTCCCGTCCGTTCTGATCTCGAAGATGAAAAGCTCATTCTATTTATTACGCAACCATGTGTTGGTGTTCACCGCCTCTTGGGAATCGGAGTTCTTTTCGGTGTATTCGAACCGACATCATACTTGACAGCAGGTTACAACGACGCCTGCAATGAAGACACTCCTTCCGGGCTACGGTAGTAGAAAGTGGGCAACGATGTTCATAAACACAACGAAGATAGTCACTTCGTTGCGTTTATTAACGTCGTTGCCGACTTTTTGCAACCATAGCCCAGATTGGAGTGTCATCATTGCAGGCGTCGTTGTAGGGTGAAGCACGCAGATCACGCCGACAATTTATCCCGTAAAGAGCCCCTTCTTTGCAAGCATCTACGAAGATAGTCATATGTATCTGTTTGTAAGAGCGTAGGCAAATGTATCAGTTTGGATTTGTATCAGTATGTGTATCAATATATTTGATTGTGTGGGTCATTTTGAAAATGTCATCAGTTTGATTATTTATCAGAGTTAATCTCAAAGTTTGCATGCAGTTTCTGAATTTGAGTGAATATGTAGCCGATTTAATCTAAAATGTCTTCAGATTGAATATGTATCAGAGATAATCTAAAAGTTTGCATGTAAACATGTTAATTTTCTCATAGACGGAACTTAACAACTTGCTTGGAGGGACATTTCCGTGTTCTTTACAATACGTCGATAAAGACGACAGTGGTTGAGTAAGTGTGACGTGATCCGTGGACGGGCTGGCGTGCAGTTCCACTTTACTGTAAAATGCATCGGGATGAGAAACGGGAGGTCGAGGAGTGGAAGGCAGGCCGTTGGATGGCGGAGGGACCCATTGTCTAGGAACGGGGTTGCCCAGTAGGGTGATTTGGCATGGCAATGCGTTCACCGGTGACTTGGAGCGTCACCCTGCGGGCGTCGACGCCTCCCCCGGTGGTGGAGGTCGTCGCGGAGTAGGTTCTGGAGGGGAGGACCGGTCCGCCGTAAGTCCTCTATATCCCCTGGCATAAGTTGTCCAAGGGAAGTCGGGGAGTGGAAGGCACGCCGCTCCATGTGTAAGAGGAATAACTCGCCGGTGATCCGCCTGTAAGAGGAATAATTCGTCGGGAAGGAGATGTCCGGTTTCAACCGAGGGCCTATCCAACGATCGGGCCAACGGGAGGTTTGTTTTGAGAGGGGAGGAGTGTCTAGAGGAAAATTGCCCCTAACACCCTGGGTTTGTGAGGAGATATCAAATACGGGGGCATCTCGCTCCCTTTCAACCTTCATGGGAGGCGAACTAAGGCTTTTCTTTCTTTGCGTTGAGCTATTATGTCTGAGCGTTGAGCAATTAAGTAAGCGGCTACAAAACCACTCAAAACTCAAAATTGCTCACCGCACACAACCACTCAAGACTCAGAATTGCTCACCGCACAAAACCACTCAAAACTCAGAATTGCTCAGCGCACAAATCCACTCAAAAATCAAAATTGCTCAGCGCACACAACCACTCAAACTCAGAATTGCTCACCGCACACAACCACTCAAAAAATCAGAATTGCTCAGTGCACAAAACCACTCAAAACGCAGAATTGCTCACCGTACACAACCATTTTTTTCAAGTCCATGTGCTCATGTGCATGTGTTATTTGCTAGTATAAGTATAATTAAAAACCCATTTACTCACGTGAGGATGAAATGCCACGAATTTCTCCATTGGGTCACATTTGCTCTTGCTTTTGAGGACAATTGTGTCATTTTTTGGGTCAAAAGGTCTCCCTGAGAGCATTCAAATCGCGACAGCTACATCAATTCTCTCCCATCGCAATCAAGGGTCTCTTCATATGTATGGTATCAATCCGCTGTAGATTCATGAGCAGTCTTTTGTATATTCTCGAGAACCCCTCTGTAGCATGACGGGGTCTTCAATGTAGCCACACAGTGACTCTACTGTTGTCTCATCCTCATCAACCAATACAATTTACAACCATGTGTTGTGTGTTGTGCGCATTGAGCAATTCCCGTTTTCCATGCGTTTTGCGCGGTGAGCAATTTTGATAGTTACTCGCTTTTGTATTATTTAGCCCGGTGTGCACGTCAAATAAAATGTATTAAAAAAATCTTAATGGAGAGTAGTATTATTGGGAGTAATTTTCCTATTAGCATAAATGTTGATCATGGCGAAAAACCGTTGAGTTTCCATGTTTTGCTCGGAGAGTAATTAACCTAATTTGATCCACATGTTAAAGTAATTGGGATTACGTGATTTTCGCGGTGGAATTACACGGTTTGAGCGTTGAGTAAATAAATGTTGATTCCCGAGATCCATTGCATTACTGTAGGATCACGGACTTATTATACTCTTCATTTTGATTGGTCCAATTCCCCTATAAAAGGTGGACAAGGAGCCCTCATCTTCTCACAACTTCCGTTAGTTTCTTCTATCATCATCTTCTTTATTTTCCCACACAACCTCCGTATAGAAACAATAAGTTCTTCTGCTGTTCGTGCATGCTTGATATAGATATGGACGATAGCATTCATCCAGTAGTATTTTCACGTAAAGGTAAATGGATGATGTTGGAAACTTACGCAACGAAGGGGTATCGTCCATTTATAATCAAGCATGCCCGACAATGCTGGGGGGTGTTGTAACTGCGTTAATAAGAAAATTTGTCCCAAAAAGCACTATGAAAAATGTGTACGATGATCATACCATATTCTTTTGGGGTGATATTGGCTATGCTGTCTCACATGTTTCAGGACAGCTACTGGGTGTTGTACCATGCAAGATTGTTATTCCCTCCTATTATGATTTGTGGCTATGTATTTCTTTTGCGTATCTTTCTATACACTTCATATCCATCACCATCTCCTCTTTACACTCCATCTCCTCCTCAAACCCTTCATCGTTTCACTATACATCATCTTTGACGCCCAGACTCCATCTTATCCTTTCCGATCTCTTACACTCCCAAACACAACTTCTGATGCAACCCTGTATTGTGTTACATCGTCTCTGGTAACGGAGTTCCAATCGGTTTTTTTCATGACTTCAGGTTACAACAACGACAGTAATGACGGCTTTCCATTTCACGGCGTTTCCTACGAAGGACAAAGTGCCACTTCAATGCAAACATCTACGACGACAATCATCTTGAGCAGATCAGGGCAGAAATTCGGCAACTGCAACATAGCTGCTGAGCGCATTGCCTGTGTGGTACATCGCCACAGGGGAATCAGCGTACCAGCCGTTGTGTTTGACACGGCTACATACTTGACTGCAGGTACAACGATGCGACACTCATATCCAGCCGATGATGGCAGAAAATCGGCAACGACGTTAATAAATGCAACGATGATGGGCGCCCGATGAACTCGCGGAAGTTGAAGGGGGAAGCACGCAGATCACGTGCCACTTCATTGCAAACATCTACGAAGACAATCATATGTATCAGTTTGTAAGAGTAAAGGCATATGTATCAGTTTGGATTTGTATCTGTACGTACTTCAGTTTATTAGAATGTGTGGGTCATTTTGGAAAGGTCGCCGTTTGAATATGTATCAGAGTTAATCTAAAAGTTTGCATGTGGTTTCTAAATCAGATTGACTAGGTATCCGATTTAATATAAAATGTCTTCAGATTGAATAAGTGTCACGACCTGCTTCCCATAAACAGAAGGCGAGGCGTGAAAAGTCCGCTCAGACTTGAAGCTGTGAGGCTCCAGTCTATAAAGCGTCTGGTATAACCAAGTAAAGGTCCTTGCAATTTCGAAACAGAACAAAAATAATAATAAAAGAAAGAGAGGTATTAAAGTTATTCCAATCTCAGAATGTCCACAAATAAAGTTCAACATCACAGAAAAGCCACCAGGCTTAAAAGAGTCTAAAAAAGGCCCCAAGCATGGCCAACAGAAATAAATGTACGGAAAGGGAAAGGCACTATGCACCAATAACTTAACAAGAACTAAGCAGAAAGAAACACAGAAAGAAGTCTCTACGACTGGTCGCCGGTGTCCTCGAACTCCACGTCAACAGTGGACCCAGGCTCAATGTCAACAAACACCTCATCCTTAGCAACGGGCTCTAGCCTAGCAACTAACATGCTACACCCAAAAGAGACGAGGGCGCATGACAGCAAGTCTACAAGAGACTTGTGCAAGGAACTAAAAGAAAGAGAAACAGCCTAGCAGTTCTAAAATATGCGATGACATGGTTGTTTTAGGTATGGATGCAACAAGTAAGAAAGTTCAACAAGTATGACATGGCAAGGGTAGCAAAGCTACTAAAACATTCACATGGATTTACAAGACAAGTAAGCACATCGTGCACAGAGTTTACACCTTTTGGCTGGAGCGGCTGTACGGGCCAACTCCTAAGATCAAGTGATCGCTTAACCCTACCCCTCCACGTGTAATCGGGCATTGGTTTTTGAATAACACATGTAGCCCGCTTCTGGTTCATGAGCCATGAAGTGTATTTGGCTTAGGGTTGTGCCTGCAACGTAGGTGCCTAGCCTCAACAAGGAAGTACAAGTAGCGTGTGCTAAGAAAGCAAACATTCAAGCATGGAATGACATGTTATGATGCATGGAATGGCAAGAGTACAAATAAAGTGCGTACAGATATGGAAATTAAACATGACAGGAATGGTAGAGTACAAATAAAGTGCATACAGATATGGAAATTAAACATGACAGGCAAAATGTATGAATGGCATGGCAGGGTGTCAGATCTAGCTTCGTTGTCAAGCTAAATCTTGAAGTTGCGGCTAGGTGACTATCATTTCGTCGCCTAGTCTCTTTTACGCTAAAACGAGGGATGTCCTAAAACACAAGTTGGCAGGTTTCACTTGCCTGCAATCAGCTGTTCTGCAAACACCATTCAATCAGTCCAATCTACCTATGTGCTTGGATTCACCAACCTACAGTCCCGGATTAGATTATCTTCATTAGTGATTTACTAAGCAATTAAAATATTGATTTTAATCTTGATTAGCATGCATTGGTTGGGGGTCCTAAGAGATCAAAAAAGTACCCTTACATGACGCGAGAGCTACACTGGCGTCGGGTAGCGTTGCCAGGGGTTGGAATATAGATAGCGCTCCTAATCCAGATTCAAAAATATGATTCCACGATCGCCAATCCTTGAACAGTGACGAGATCAGTGAAGAGCGGCCAAATCAGCGAGCAAAGCGGACGGTTGAAGTTCTACGGCTCACGGGAAGCCGTAACAACGAACAGAGATGAAGGGGTTGACGTACACGAAAACTACGACATTGAGCGTCGTCGGGGATAATCGTGGTGTCGAGGAACACCTCTAGGCGAGGTAGGGGGCTGCCAAAACGATCCAACAGCGAGAGAGGGCGACGAGACGAAGGAACAGGTCCCTGCAGGTTAGTACGGAACAACAAAAGTACTGAAAGAGATGCATTCATTTATTTCAACAGTTATCCAGAAAAGTACGGGGAGTCTAAACAAAAGCCAACACGGCTAAAACATCTGGTAGTAAACTAATGGTGCAAGAACCCAACCTAGGCAGAAAGTAAACAGTGCTACGCACCCAACTAAAATACAGTAAAACCTCTGAATCAGCAACGTGAAGATCTCTAGCTCTGGTCCTCCTCGGGCACGTACTCTGGGTCTGCGACCTCCGGCTCTACGTCCTCCGCCTCGTCAATGTACTCTGGCTCCACACCTGATGTACAGCACCCAAAAGAAAGGAACTGTACGTCTGGTAAAGTCTACAAAAGGGGTTAGACTCTACTGCAAGTGTACCGAACTATTAAACAACGGTTTACTAGTTGATTAGCATGCTGAGGATATAACAGAGTAACAAAGGAAGTAAATGCAGCAGGAAAGTAAAACGCGTCAAGCAGTAGTCGTAGCGTGTGCTACCGACTACGGGACTAACCTAACAGGTGTCAAGACATGATGAAACGTTGCAGGACGAGACAAGACAAGACAAGTGTGACATAAAGGGTTCATGCCTTAGGGTTCGAGGGGGATTAGACCCTCTTCCCGTGCGCACGCTCAACCCTACCCCAACCCAAGTGCACAAGACAAGACATGACAAGGGATCACTCACTCTGTCAAGTGAGTGCCCTATTCGCCCGCAGGCTTATTTATCGGTACAAGGGATCACTCAGTGAGTGCCCTATTGCCCTCAGGGCTGTGTATCAGTACAAGGGATCACTCGGAGAGTGCCCTAGTGCCCTCAGGGCTGTGTATCAGTACAAGGGATCACTCAGAGAGTGCCCTATTGCCCTATTGCCCTCAGGGCTGTGTAAAATAAGACGCGTCGTGACATGACAGTGATAGTTCTTCTAGGGGGGCCACACGCACGCACGCACAAAATAACCCTACGGTGTCTAAAGTTGTTGTTGTTACGCTTAGACTTCGTCGTCAAGTCTAAGTCGTCAGGGCGTCCCAGACACTATCATTTCACGTCGGGTTCTATTTGGTCACAGTCTAATAGTTCTAGCATTTTAAGACCAAAGCACGGCCAAAAGCGCAAGTGAAGTACACTTGCCTGCGGTGGCGAGTGTGTCGTCCGTCCGGGGCATCTCGTCCAGGCGTCTCGTCCGCGGTAGTCCGTTTGAAACAGTGTCACGGTGACGGTGTCAGGTGACTGGGCCCCCGGGCGGCTGCGCGGGTGCGTGCTAGATGTGTGCAATGATGCGAATGGGGGCGTGAAATTTAAATATTTGTAACCGCAAGCGCACGGTGTTGCAGTGTGGCTTGGGGGTCGAACACAGGGAGGCGTGGATGTGCTTGTGTCAAAGAGGATCAAAATCATCCCATGGGCGAGCTAGCCCAGATCGAATGATGGGTTGTCATGGTAAAGGAATGCAAGGTATAGACAATATGAAGGAAAAAACCTGGGACTTTGGTTTCCACCCCAACGAGCGACTCTCGCCGATACGGCCTACAGCTAGGATGGCGATCGGAATTAGGGTCTAATGGTGATACGTTGCCTCTAAAAGTGGTACCGGCATCCCATGGGCCCGATAGTCCGGTCGGTGCCCAGGATGATAAGTCGGACTTCCCGGGTTCGATCAGTGGGCACTCCCGTGTCCATTAACACTGATCGACTCCGGGAGCACTAAGCTCACAACGATAACTCCCAACGTCTCATCCTGCTGCTCCCACGTGCTAGGATTCGGCGTCTACGCTAAGGGCGTAAGCTATGGCTAGGGAGTCAACGGCCAAGTTTATTCCCCCTTGGCCCAACGGTCAAAGGCGGTCTTTTTCCCGCCAATACCAATAAAACTGAAGGGTTTTCTGGGACCCTTAGGGCACAAAAATTCTATTCCCGTCCTAAGTCGGACGGAACATAGACAGAAATAGCAGTGGAAAATAATCATGTTAATCTAATTAACATTTGACCCTAAGGTCTAAGACCCCAATCCAAGATCTATGCCGACTTGGGATGGGTCTGACCATCCCAAGAAGGATCTAGCCTACTGCGATTAAATTAAACTAATGCTTAATTAAACACATACCCGGAATCTCAGCCCTGGGGCAGGCGAGATGTTCCGCACCGTCTTCCGAGCCTCTCCCCGTCCCACGCCGAGCTGCTCCTCGAACCGCTCCTCGAACCGCTCCGCATCCCTAGGCGATCAATCCCGTGTCACCGAGCCAACCACGCGCCGAAGAAAGTTTCACGCGAGTGAAACCTCCGCATAGACTTCGGATCCGAATCCAAACTCCTTTGCGGCTTTGCTAGAGCCCTCAGGAGTAAGGCAGAAATATTAGGGAGATAGAGAAATCTTTAATTTAAGCCTAGATCCGAGCATGCTCCAACATTTACGAGAGACGCTCAGATCTAGAGCTTGGGACGAGTTATGAGGAAGGGGGATGGCCTCTATTTATAGAGGTGGCTGACTCTCCCCTTTTATCCACAACCGAGGTGGGACTATTAATTTGGGATTAATTAAATCAAGTTAGTTTGCCTTTCACAAAGGGCAAACTTTCTCGAATTTTAACTCCCTCACCATTGAGCTTCAATGTTGGTACAACCTACCAAATCGAAGAGGGTTCAACGGTGAACGCGTAGGAAAAAACGACTCGTCATTCCGAGTCCGTTTGACCCTTCAAACAATTATCCAAAGTTAGCCAAAAGGCATGCTTCTCTTAGAAACGTAACCGTCAAGAAAATCCCAGGTTTCAAAAAACCCTAACCAAAAAATTCGGGCTTGGTGGGCCTCCATTTTCGCTGGTTTCAGCCCAACAGTTTGGGCTGACTTGTTTTGGCTATAACTTGTGCATTTGGACTACGTTTTTGACGCGGTTTGAACCTGCGTTTAGCGCGAGACGATCCCGTCATCTAGGTAACCTTTTCAATGCATTTATTTAATTAAATATAGTCTTAAAAAATTTAAGACACATTTAATCTCTTTTGCATCATATGCAAATTAGTCCCTATCTAGGCTTAAATTTTCATTTGCAACAAATACAAATGATCTGAGGGCATATTCCTCTACATCTCCCACTTGCACTCAGGATCATTTATCCTGAATGCAGGAGATTATTGCAAACGTCTTGTAACGGTCGGTTTCCGATCGTACTTTCTTTGTGCACGTGCTCTTGATTGTGCACGTGTTTATTTTTGACTTTATTTGATATTGAACATTATTGAGTGATATATTGACGTGATCGTCTCTGTGAGTATTAGTTTGTGGAATAACTTTGTAACGACATATCTCGAGTCGTTCTTCAGCGATACTATCTTATTTGACGTGACGTCGCGACTTTCTGTTTTGACGCGAGACGTTACGAATTTTAGTTTCGTCTCTCGACGTCGAAATTTAGATCCGTCTCCTCCACTCTCTTTCTTTAGTCGTCCCGAACACCCCATAATTATTTTACAATTTTTGGACTTAATTTGACCTATTTTCCATATTTTTGAAATTTTTAAATAATTTTAAAACCTATTTTTATAAGAGTTTTAATTACAATAAAATTTCTATATTATAATAACGTATTAAAGAATTTTTAGGAAAAATTTTAGAATTTTTGGCCGCACTCTTTTTGCGTGAGGGAGAGGAGAGTAATTTTAAACTAAAATAATTATTTTTAATTATTTTAATTACGTTTTTTTTAAACCCTAACCCTAACCCTAGCTCTAACCTATTTATATTAGCCCTAGGCTGAGCTATTTCGACATTACTCAAAACCCTAGCCGCCGTTTCCTCTCCCAAAGCTTCGTCGCAACGTTGCGACGATCGCCCAATGCACGACCGGAGCTCACCCCCGCACATCCTAGTGCACGACCGGAGCAGCCCCTCGCATCGCCGCTCGCAGCACTCCACTGCAAGTCCCCCCGCTATCGCCCCGCTCCGACCGAGGCCGTCGCTCGGTCTGACCGAGAGAACAGCCCGCTCCGCACCGCTCCACAGCCGCACCGCTCCGCTCCGCATCGCCAAGCGCCAGACCGACCCGCCTTGTCGGTCTGACCGAGAGGCCGCCCCGCTTTCCCCAAGCGCCGCTTCGCCCGCACCCGCAGCGCCCGACCGACGGGATCTGTCGGTATGACCGACGATTCCCCTCGCACCGCCGCTGCGACCGACCCCGCTGCGTTGCAACTCGCACGACCGAGAGCTCCTATCGGTCTGACCGAGAGAACTCTCCGCAACGGCAGTGCACGACAGACAGCCGTTCGTGGCAAGTTGGTTTCTCCCACACCAACTCCTGTGGTGGGCCCCCCAAGTTCTCCAGAGGTGTTGTGGGTCCCCCATTGACCCCTAGCACTGCTGTGGGCCACACTTGGACGTGCTACTTCGCGGATTTGCCGTCTACGACGTTGCGACACGTCGTAGGCCTTCGTCGCAAGTTCAAACTTTTGGAGAATCGTGCGAGGACCAGATCTGAAGCTGAGGAGTCCTCCGATCAGACCCGACATCCGTTCTACGACAAACTCCGGTTCAGGTTGGTTCCCCGAAACTCGTAGAAACCCCCACAATAGCTGACTGAACCCTAAACTAAAAACCGTCAATTTGAACTAAATTTATTTTCCAGCACCTGTAAAACGTTGTACGAACATAGAAAATCGATGAACGGACTTTGTTGACTGTGCACATAGGGTAGATCGTCGATTAGGCTGAAACATCAAAAAGTGACTTTTGACGAATAGGATATTCCCGAAAACCTAGAAACGAAACCTAATAGGATTTGATGAATTTGAGACCTGACATCGTCACCGTGGGGATATTTCAGACGGACTTCCGCGGACGAGACGCTTGGACAAGACTCTTCGAGAGGACGACACACTCGCCATCGCAGGCAAGTGTATCCACTTGCACTTTTGGCCGTGCTTAGGCCTTAGTTGGTTAGAATTGTTAACTGTGAACAAATAGAACCGGACGTGAAATGATAGCGTCTGGGACGACTCCTGACGGCTCAGACTTGACGACGAAGTCTGAGCCTGACAACAACAACTTTTTGATGCTGTAGGGCTATCATGTGTGTGCGTGTGTGTGGACACCCTAGAATAACCCTTCCTGTCTTGTCACATCCCGTCCCGTCTTGCACAGCCCGCTGGGCAATAGGGCACTCTCCGAGTGATCCCTTGTACTGATTCACAGCCTGCGGGCAATAGGGCACTCTCCAAGTTAGAGAGAGTGATCCCTTGTACTGATACACAGCCCGAGGGCAATAGGGCACTCTCCAAGCTAGAGTGAGTGATCCCGTGTACTGATTCTCAGCCTGCGGGCAATAGGGCACTCGCCAAGCTAGAGCGAGTGATCCCTTGTACTGGTGTCATGTCTTGTCTTGTCTTGGGGTTTGGGGTTGGGATGAGCGTGCGCACAGCAAGAGGGTCTGATCCCCCTCGAACCGTAAGGCGTGAACCCTTTCGTGTCTCACTTGTCTTGTCCTGCCTTGTTTCCGTCACGTCCCGTCTTGTCTTGACACCTGTAGGTTAGTCCCGTAGTTGGTAGCACACGCTACAACTACTACTTATTGCGCTTTACTTTCCTGCTGCGTTACTTCTGTTTGTTACTCAGTTATAACTCCAGCATGCTAATCAACCAGTAAAACGTTGTCTAAAAGTTGATACACTTGTAGTTTGGTCTAACCCTTTTTGTAGACCTGACCTGACGTACAGTTCCTTCTTTTGGTGTTGTACGTCAGGTGTTGAGCCAGAGTACGTTGACGAGGCGGACTTGCCAGCTGACGGAGAGCCGGAGGACGTTGATCCGGAGTACGACCCGGAGGAGGACCAGAGTTAGAGGCCTCTAGTTGCTGATCCAGATTTCTATTCCAGTTTAGATTGGGTGGGTAGCACCTGTTATTTTCTTGTCTAGGTTGGGTGCTTGCACCAGTAGTTTTTTTTTCTGCAGTTGTAGCCTTCGGGCGTTTTAGACTCTCAGTACGCTTGGATGTTTTATTTGGAATAAAATGAAATGATATCTCTTTTCAATACTTTGTTGTTTCCGTACTAACTTGCAGGGACCTGTTTCCTTCGTTTGGAATATCACAGACGCTTATTGGGTCTGGGCTCTTAGCCCTGGCCTAAGCGGGCCTTAGTCACGCTTCGTTTCCGACCTTTTTGGGAAGCGGGGCGTGACAGGTTTTAGTGGTGGCCCATGCATGTCCCCTCCTTCTGCGAATTCGGAACAATCGAAGTATTGAAATTCATTTTATTATCATCCAATAATTGTACGAGTCTAACCTCTGTGTTTCTGTCAATAGGATGGCCGGACGACGTGTTACCCGATCGGGGAACTTAGGCGATGGAGTTCCGGAGGACCAGAGCGGAGACTTCCGTCAATTTCTGGGTGTGATGAGGGAGATGCTGGATGTTCAGCATCAGTTGGTTCAGCAGCCCCAGCGTGCTGCCCAGGCTGTTCCAGTTGCACCACCACCACCACCACCTGCCCCTCGAGCTGCTCCAGGAGTGAAGCAGTTCAACGAGCTCCAGCCAAGGACATTTTCAGGGAAGGAGGAACCCCTAGCTGCTGACGAGTGGATCCAGAGCACGGAGGAGAAGTTAGTTGCTGCGAAGATTCCTGATGATACCCGTGTGGAGATAGCAAAGATGCAACTGACGGAGAATGCGAGGAATTGGTGGCGCATCGAGGAGAGGCGTCTTGAGAAGCCAGTGGGATGGAAGACCTTCAGGTCTATGTTCAAGGATAAGTATTTCACCAAGTCTGCTAGGAGGGAGCTGCTGAGCAAGTTTATAGACCTGAAGCAGGAAGGTATGACTGTCGAGGAGTATGAAGCTGAGTTTGAGATGTTGAGCCGTTTTGCCCTGCACATGGTGAAGAAGGAGGAGAAGCGAGCTGATCGTTTTCGTCAGGGACTGCGTCCGAAGATTCAGGCTTCGATGTCTTCGGTGAGTTTCTCGACTATGAGGGAGGTACTTGATGCTGCGAAGAATCATGAGCTCATAGCTCTTCTGCCTGACCCTCCAGCTGATAAGGGGAAGCGTCCCATGGAGCAGTACCGGCCACCTGCCAGGCCGGCGATGAGGCCAGTTCAGACAGTACCATTCAAGAGGCCTGGAGCACCAGTTCAAATTCAGGGCAAGGGCCCGTGCCACTTCTGCGGAAATCCTGGACATGTTCAGGCCACCTGCAGGAAGAGGATGGGGCTATGCTTAATTTGTGGAGATGCTTCGCATGCTACGAAGGATTGCCCGAGAGCTCGTCATGCCGTAGTTGGAGCGCCAGCCCCGTTGCAGATAAGAGTGCCTGCTCCAGTTCAGAGAGGACCTGCTGCTCGTGGACCACCTTTGCCGCCACAGAGGCAGATGTATCAGAGAGCAGCACAGCCCCAGAGGCCGGCGTATACCATGACTGCTGTTGAGACTGGGGAGCTAGATGGAGTTATAGTAGGTAACTCTTGATCCTAGTTTTTCATTTCATAGTTTAGATCTTAATATTTGAGTTTCTTGTTTGACTTGTTGATAGAATAGTTTGATTTGACCATAGTCCCCTTATATTTTAGGCACCATTCTAGTGTCCTCTCACCCAGCCTTGGCTTTGTTCGACTCAGGTGCATCTATGTGCATCATATCCCAGAGGTTTGCAACAAAGCACTCTATCCCCACCCATACACTCCCTAAGTGTTGGGACATTACCACAGGGAACGGAGTGGTGACGGTAAATTTGGGATGTCGATCGATTTCTTTAGTGATCAGTGGACACGAGCTCTTTGCAGATTTCATTGTCCACGATCTGCCACATTTCGATGTCGTTCTTGGCATCGATTGGTTGGGAGATTTCCACGCCTCGATCGACTGTCACAGCAAGAGGGTGGTGTTCCGGATTCCAGGTCATCCAGAGTTCGAGTTCCGCAGCAGAGATGAGTCGCTTGGGCCCATCAGATTTCGGGCCAATCTGGAGGTGCCGGTTGTTTCAGCCATGCAGATGGAGATGGAGATCGAGTGACCAGTAGTCGTCAGAGACTTTGACGACGTCTTCCCGGAGGATATCTCAGGTTTGCCACCCGACAGAGCTTTAGAGTTTGGAATTGATCTTATGCCGGGAGCGCAACCGATATCGAAGGCGCCATACCGTATGGCCCCCGCTGAGCTCGAGGAGCTGCGGAAGCAGTTGGATGAGTTGCTACAGAAGGGTTTCATCCACCCTAGTGTGTCACCGTGGGGTGCACCTGTTTTTCTTGTAAAGAAGAAGGATGGGTCCCGCAGGATGTGCGTGGATTATCGAGGATTGAATGATGTCACCGTAAAGAATAAGTATCCGCTGCCGCGCATCGACGATATCTTTGACCAGCTTGGAGGTTCGAGAGTCTTCTCGAAGTTGGACTTGAGGAGTGGATACCATCAGTTGAAGGTAAAGAAGGACGATGTTCATAAGACGGCTTTCCGGACGAAGTACGGACATTATGAGTTCGTGGTCATGCCGTTTGGCGTGACCAATGCGCCGGCTGTGTTCATGAATTTGATGAATTTAATATTCTACGACTTCCTGGACAAGTTTATTGTCATCTTCATTGATGACATTCTTATTTATTCGAAGTCTGAGGAGGAGCACAGCTGTCATCTGAGGACAGTGCTGGAGACGCTGAGGAGACATAAGCTTTATGCCAAGTATAGCAAGTGCGAGTTTTGGCTGGATAGAGTCGCATTCCTGGGACACGTGGTGTCCGGTGATGGCATATCTGTGGATCCGGAGAAGGTTAGAGCAGTCAGAGATTGGCCGACTCCGCAGTCAGCGTCCGACATCAGGAGCTTCCTTGGATTAGCAGGCTATTATCGGCGGTTCATCAAAGATTTCTCGAAGATTGCAGAGCCGATGACGAAGCTGACGAGGAAGGACGAGGAGTTTATTTGGTCAGATGCTTGTGAGGAGGCCTTCAGTATCTTGAAGGCGAGATTGACCACGGCACCGGT
>JAULAV010001718.1:0-76000 GCA_030789695.1 Scilla litardierei | reverse complement strand
TCACATATTTCAGTTTCAGAGTTTCTGTCATATTCAGATTACCTTTCCCAATAACTCTGCTTCTCTGTCCATCCCCGAAGGTGACATGGCCTTTATTCCCAGCAATGTACTCAGATAGAAGACCCTTGGTCCTTGTCATGTGCCGAGAGCACCCACTGTCAAAATACCACTGATTTTCCGCAAAGGTGGCCAAGGATGTGTATGCAACCATACTGAACAGTTCCGACTTCTTAATCCATTTCATGGTTGTCTGTTGTTGTGGATGAACAATATTCCTTCCTTCACTCACATGCTTCATACGTCTGAAACACCTCCAATCATTATGTCCTATTTGTTTGCATTAACCGCATATAGGTTGCCTAAGAGTAGTACCTCTTCTGTTCTTTCCTCGTGACTTGGCCTTATCATATGAGCTCCTTTTAACATGTTCCTTAGCATTGAGATTACTCCTGGTCTTGGGTGTGTGAAATTGACTTCCTCTGTTGTAACCAACTCCTGTTCGATCTCCAGCAACTTTTCCCATGTTGAGGATGTCATTGAGTTTGGTTTTTCCAGAGTTCCATCTGTTAACAGTGCTTTCTGCCTTCTCAGCTCTCATTACGGCTCTCTTCATATTTCTCTCACAGTTCTGGAGACTTGCTTCAGTCTTCAGAAGTTTGACTTGATATGCATTCTTCTCACTTCTCAACTTAGAGCATTCATCTTTCAGTTTCTTGTTGACTTCACAGATTTCCATCCATTTGTAGAACATAGTTTGATAGGCTGTGCGGATTTCCTCATCATCAATATCTTCTTCACTCCCAACTTCTGATTCAACTTCACTGTCAGAATCAGCGTCATTTGTTGCAACATTTTGTACAACATGTTCTCCCTTGTGCTTTGATGTTGCAGCACATGTTGCAACATTATGTTCAACAAGACTGATTGACTTGCCTTCAGATTTGTCACTCAGGATAGCTGTGAAAGCAACATAATTACTAGTTATGTCTTCATCTTCCTCGCTACCTCCAGAGTCTTCATCGCTCCAAGTGATGGCGAGAGATTTCCCTTTTTGCTTCTTAAGAGTGTTTGCACACTCTGCCTGTATATGTCCGAAACCTTCACATTCTCTACACTGTATTCCCTTTCCTTTGTTTTTAGACTCATACCTTTGTATAGGACGACCAGCATTCCTTTCACCTGCAGGGGGTCCTGTCCGCACCTTTTTATTAGTAGCTTTGAAATTCTGACCTTTATTGCTGATCTTTCTCATCATCTTGCTGAAGTTTTTGGTGAGAAGCGCGATATCATCTTCGAGTTCTGTCTCATCATCAGATTTTGACAGTTCACTGGCTTCAATCTTCAAGGCAACACCCTTCTCCTTTTTGTTATGTTTGAGATTCATCTCGTAGGTCTGAAGGGATCCCATGAGTTCGTCCAATCTCATGGTCGATGTGTTCCTCACCTCCTCTATAGCCGCAATCTTTGCTGAAAATTTATCTGGCAGGGACCTCAGAGTTTTTTCAACAAGCTTCTTTTGTGAATACTTCTTACCCAGTTGGAATGCCTGATTAGCAATATCCCTCAATCTTCCATTGAACTCCGCAACCGTCTCGTTTTCGTTCATCCTCAGATTTTCAAATTGGCTGGCGAGCTTTTGTAATTTTGAGGCCTTAACAGTGCTGGTTCCTTCATGCACGTTTTGAAGAATATCCCAAGCTTCTTTAGCATGCTCACAAGTTGATATAAGCTTGAACTGCTCTTCATCAACGACAGTAAAGATGGCGTTAACCGCCTTAGAGTTTCCTAAGGTAGCACGTTCTTCATCAGAACTCCAGTCCCTCACAGGTTTGAAGCTTTCCTTTCCTTCTTTGTTGACTTCAACCGGAGGGTTCCATCCTTCAACTGTAGCAACCCAGGCCTTTTCATCCAAGGACTTGATAAAAGCTCGCATACGAGACTTCCAATAGGTGTAGTTCGATCCAGTGAGCAAAGGAGGACGAGTGACCGAAGCACCTTCTTTTGTGTTCATGATCAGCGTACTGACCAACAGGATCACACCCACTTTGAAAGAAAGTCAAAGTATTGTGGATGACTAGCTCTGATACCAAATGAAATTCAGTACGCAGTTAAGAATATAATGAACAACGAAAAGACACGCAGCACACAAGAACACACAAGGATTGGTATCGCAGTTCGGTGCGCACACCTACATCTGCGGGGCCACGCCCAGAAAATAGAATACTTCACTAAAAAGATTGGAGAATACAAATTCTACAATTCACGCTTTAATAAGGAAGAACACTCTGATCCTTAAAACAAACCGTGATGGGATGATCGCAATCAACCCCGTGAAGTATTCTTGGCAAGCTCCCCTTGCCTGCAAGCTCCCCTTGCACCACCGACTTGATCAACTCCCTTGATCCTGCGTGCGCAGCCGTCGGCCTCCCTCCCGGAGAATCTCCTTAAACTTTTCAATGCAAGCGTCAACCCTAGCCGCCAAACATTCCACGCCTTAAAAGGCACCGCCCCGCAATCTTCGGTTCAATCTGCACGCCGGCAATCAAACCTAGATTCGATTCTATCTACAGCAACAACTGCACCATCTTCAACAAGAACGAGATCCCGAAAGATCCGTAAGTGGCAGTTGCAAGAGTATTGATTTGCCGAAAATCTCTCTTCAACCGATTCGCAAGAGATTATGCACAATCAACTATAAATCAGTTAATAGCCACCATAAGAGCAAGAATAGCAAGATAGAAAAAAACGGAATACGCAAGCTCCAGTTCCGCATACTCTTGAGCACCAAAGCACCAAAATGCAAGTAAACATATTTTTGTTGAACATCCTGGTCCAACAACCTGTTCAACAAAATGTCCAACATTCTCTTCTACATACGGCAGGGACATCAACCTATCCAACATTCTCCAGTGCCACATATGACAAGACGCATACAAGAATGACCACAGGAATAAATCCTAACAAAGGCATCCCACACTGGTTTTATGCCAACCCACATTGGGAGAGCAACAAAGTCATTTAGGTATGCCAATGTGTCAGGTGTGCCTGCTAGCATCGATTGGAGGACTAAGGGGCAGTAACGCCCGTCAAGGATCAAGGCCAATGTGGTAACAAAATTAGAAAATTTCTATATGTACATGTTTATGAGTAACCAAAATACGAAACCCAAAATCTTTATTCTTCAGAATGTTATTGGGAATTCTCGACTGTGGCAACAACCGAGGGAATCACGAAGCTGACCACCGACAAGCTGATTTCCCTGGCAGAGCAAGAACTGGTTGACTGCGATGTTGATGGCATGGACCAAGGATGCAAGCGAACGGTTTTCTATTTTTTTAATATCCAAACATCAGTTTCCTTTAAATTGGCTTTCATTTATATGAATCCTTTTTCTCTGTGAATAGTTAGATGTTTTGGTGTTTCCAGATTAAATTAGGGTGACCGATTTCGGGAAATTGGTTGTCTGAGATTTTCTAGAGTCTGGGAAATTGGTCGTTTGTGATTCAGTGCAGATTTTGGCTTATTTTAAAATTTGTGGATCAATATTTACTAACAACTAGAGATTGCTTATTACTGTCAATTTGTGCTCCCTTGCCATCATTCATTAGAAGGTAAAGTTCTCAAATCTAGGAAGAATGATGAGGATCAAATTTTACTTTGGATTCAAATTAGTACTTGAATCTTTTAGAATTTATTTTTAGAATTTTTGATTCTTTTTTGAATTTTTTTTAGTTTAAGTCCTTTTTAGGGTTTCCTTTTAGGAGTTTGAGTTGGTTTAAGTTTCCTATTTTAAGAAACTCTTTTATTTTATTTATGAGTCTTTATTTAAATCTATTTAGCAGTTTATACCATCAAGGAACAGATTCTCAATAACCCATGTCTGTCTCGAAGAGTAGCTCATAAGCTTTAACTACAGGGAAAAGAAACCTCAGCTTGAGTAAAACGAGCCTTTTATCAAGCATTATTCTATTATAGCTGTAATCAAAGTCGCATATTGATTTTCCTAACAAAGTTTTATTATTTACAACTTCTGTGCTCACGTATAACCCCTAGAAGCATATTTAAAGAAGAAAGAAAAAGAAAAAAGAAGATGAAAATTTCTTATCCAAGTTTTCATGCAGGTTGGGAGGGTTGCAAACCGGTTGTTCTATCTATCAATTCCACCAAATCTATTTATAAATGTTGTGAAATCGGCAAGTACATCAGCTTCTTCTGCCAATGGCAGGACAAGGGTTATCATGGAAAACCCATTTGGCCGAGATTCTGAATCATCTGCTGCCTTGACAAGAGGCCTAAAGAAATATCTAGAGGAGGACCAAATTTTCAGGTAATATTTCAATACGTAACTGAGGTAACTATTAACCTTGACGTCTCTTTAAGGGTTAAAATGAGTATGTATCTTTCCTGAATATACAGAATTGACCACTACTTGGGTACATAATTGACCACTACTTGGAAAATTGGTCGTTCGTGATTCAGTGCAAATTGGTCTATTGTAATTCCGGGGAGTGATATTTCCCTCACTTAGAAGAAGTAATCAGTCAAGGATCTACAACTACAACGCCATCAATAGGATCCACGGCCCCAAAGCCTACATCTCATTCAAGGACACCAAGAACTATATCTACACCATCGAGATGCTAGCTTTGTAAGTATTTTTGAATTTGATTGGATTTGATTTGATTTTGGATCTGGTTTCTAGGTGGAAGTGTGAGGTTTTGTTGATGGGTTATTTGAACGATTGGATTTTGTTGGTGGTGGAAGTAGAGATCACTTCTATTTTACATTTATGTTTTACATGCAAATTTTCCCATGTAATTGAAAGATTGGATTTAATATGTGTCTGTGGTGTTCATACATGATGTTGTTATACTTAACAAACAAGGAATCATCTTTTTTATCATAAGGATCATGTGAACTGGAAAAGGGAAAAAAACGTAGATTCATATATGGAACTTGGAATAAGTTTTTGGGATATTCTTGGTCACATAAATGGGACAAGATTTGTTAGTGTAAGAGATACTGGAAGATAGATTCTTGCTGTTGTAGATTCATGCTACTATAATTTGCAAGAAGTGTAATTTGGAATCGCAATAATATGTGTGAAACAGGGAAGTGTGTAAGAAAATAGTCAACTGAACCTCCTTAATTGGCATTTCAATAAAATATGTTTATCTTATTTTAGATTAAGACATGTCACCATGGCTTTTAGTTTGAATGTAGAATATTCCTAAACTATCTGTTTTGATTAAATGTTCAATGACAACTCTCAATTTCTTATATATGTAACATGTATCTCTTTGCCCTCTTACACATGGTTTCACTTTTATGAATTCTATAGAGACACGTGCAAATTTCCATGCATATATGATCTACAAGAAGTAAGCACTGAACATTGCATAAATGGAAAGGTATCTTACATCAACATTGATTATGTGAGGGTTTAAACTGCAGTAATGATATCCTCTCTCTCCCCCCCACCAATTATTAGTGAGGGTTTAAATTGCTTGAAAATATTTAGAGAATATAGTTATGGTTTAAATTGTAGCCTATTTATGGGTTTGCTTCTAGAGATCCTCTGCAATTCAAGAAGCATGTAGGGCACAAATACGTTCTACCTTGATGATATAGAAGTAGACTTTAAAGTAAGAGTTTGTGGTGGGTTGAATTTTTTTTGTTTTATTGGCCTAATTTTGTGGTAATTGAATAATCATATGTTTTCTTTGGTGTTAGGATATGCAGATCATTTATGCTCCGTTGCCAAAAGCGCTGCTAGAGACCTCAAATGTTGCACATTAGCTTGCGACTGAACAAGAACCACCCAAAAACAGGACATTTCGAATTCTTTGACCCATGTCTAAAACAAGGAGGAATGTTAAGCCATGGTAGAAAATTTAGCTTTTGTTATTTTATTGTGATTTTTAGAGAAGATGAAATATTTGGTGATTGTAGTGAGGTGTTAAATTGCATGATATTATTATGTGTATTATTATATTATGCGGAATTATTTATTTTGATGTGAGTATGTGAGGGTTTAAACTGTAGTAATATTTTACTGTGATTATGCAAGGGTACTATTATTTTTTTATGCTTATGTGAGTCTGTGGTGATTATGTAAGAGTTTAAAATGCAGTAATAATATCCACACACACACACACACACAATCCATATTATTGAGGGTTTAAACTGTAGATAATTTTTGGTGAATTTAGCGGTAATAATATCCACACACACACACACACACACACACACACACACACACACACACACACACACACAATCCATATTATTGAGGGTTTAAACTGTAGATAATTTTTGGTGAATTTAGCGAGTGTTTGACTGATGAGTGATATATTGTTGAAGTTTAGCCTATTTATGGGATTGCTTTTGGATGTCATATATGGTTCAAGCAGGCTGTAGGGCACAAGGACATGTTTTACCTTGATGATATCGAAGTGGAATTTAAATAAGTAAGAGTTATGTGGTGGTTTGAATTTTTTTTGTTTTTAAGGGCCTAATTTTGTGGTAATGGAATAGTTATGTGTTTTCTTTGGTGTGGGGATATGCATATCTTTGACGCTCCTTTGTCAAATGCATCACTTGAAACCTCGGTCGTTGCACATTGTCTTACAATTAAAGGGGTGCAGCCAGCAATTCCAAAAAAGTTTGCTTTGAGGTGGTGCAGCTAGCAATTCCAGAACAGTTTGCGTTGAAGCGGTGCAACAAGCAATTCCTAAATAAATGCATACAGCATGTCGTAGATACTAAATAATTGGCGAATGACATGCCAAACATACAATAGCAAATCAAGTATTATATGATGTCTCACATGTTTAGGAGGTCCATATGTCATTATTATTATGTTATTATTTTCTTCCAAACTTTTGCTCAAATGACTTTGAGTAGGTTCACACTTTTCTATATCTCAACCATGTTTGATCTTAAAATAACTTTGCATTTCATTAAGGCTTGACAATGTTTGCAGATTGGAGAGCTGAAAGGACTATTTGGACCGAATATGGTCCAAATGCAAATGATTCGAGCAATCATATGGAATAGGGACATGTAGGTTTTCACTTACCAAGGAATCAGTTAATGTCTATTTATGTATGTTTATGTATGATTTGAGCATACTATAACTTTCAACTGCCTGTGTTCATTTATCTTTTTAGAATCTGATGTCCATCTCCAAGCTTGGTGTTTACTGGTGATTAATTTTGAGATATTCTTATCATTTGTGGAAATTTCTTCTTATCTCGAGTTTCCTTCTTAATGTCTAGGCTTTTTGGATATGTTTCACAATAGTCACACTTAACCATATGTTGCTTTAATTCTTCATACTTTATAGTTATTCATACATCACTAACTATTGATCTCCATTGAAATTGCAACTTGGGCTTTACATGGAGCATGCATATGCCAAAAGCTTGGCTTAGTTTGCCAAAACCTATGTTCTAATAATGGGGAAATCACTGTCAAGCGAACAGAAATGGTGCTTCCTCCGGGACAAAGTTTAACCCTGGGTGGGTTGGAAATAGTAAAGCATCATCATATAAGTTTCAACCACCCATGCTGTCATGCATTCTTGCTAAATCCCACATCTTAAAGAAAACTCACATGGTGATACTGTATCAAGTGGAGCTAAACTTTTAAAAAGTCACAACCCCACCTCGAAGACCTTTATTTCCCTTCTGTGATCAGATTCAACTGCAGCTGCCACCATGACTACAAGTAGGCCTTTCATGAGCAGCATTGAGAGTTGTAGGATGGTAAGCATGAAGGAGAATTTGGTTTATTAGGTAGTGATTTATGCTCGAAAAGCCTTTTTCATTGAACAATAAATGGTTTTAACCAGCGGTATGGGTTCAACCTTCCATCTCAAACAGCAAAGATGAGTCCAAATAGCACGAAAGAGGATCAAAAAACTTAAATGGCAAGAGACCAAAAGAAGCCGAATGTAAATTTTCTGCACGAAAGAGTATCATTTTATATCATTTTATTTGTGAATGCTGGAATATAAATCTGTGGAGGGGTTAAATTTTTGTTGGAAACTTAAAAGACAATGGTGGAACCAAATTCTCTGGAGGGAACTAAATTTTGGGGAAGTAAGATTTTGTTGGGGACTTAACAATTATTGCTCTTTAATTATTGGTGTTCGTTTAAAATTAGGGGGTCCAAGATTTTGAGGGGATATTTTAATTGAACTATGCCCTTTGGGCATGAGTTATGACTATCAATCTATATATTAAAACACAACTGTTTTTGAATTTTAGGGCTGACTAGGACAAGCTGATTAGCACAAACAGGTTGATAGAAAGAAGGCTTGGATTTAATCTTGAGAAATGAATGGTTGAGATGAGATTTTGTGGAAAGTTTTAGAGGGAAAAACATTTCTAGGGAAATGAAACTTTATGGTGAATGAAAGTTTATGGGGACAGAGTGCACGTAATTAATGCATTTGAAAAAAAACTTTAATTTGCACTTATTGTGCGGATTGAATGCTTCTGCAGATCGAATGATCTCTCCCTCAACGCGTACCCACTGTTTCTTCGACGCATGGGGCAACAAGATGAGAATAATTTCCCGCACCGAAAGTGCCCGCGCAATTTTTTTACGCTAATTTGTTGTTCCGTGCCGAAGGCACCCGCATCGAATTTGTTGTTCCGCGTCGAAGGTGCCCGCGTCGAATTTGTTGTTCCGCACCAAATTTGTTGTTCCGTGCCAAAGGTGCCCGTGCCGCTAAATATTTTTACGCTAATTTGTTGTTCCACACAATTTTTACGCTATTTGTTGTTCCGCGTTGAAGACGCCCGCGCCGAATTTGTTGTTTTATGCAAAATTTTTTATTCCGAGCTGAAGGCGCCCGCACTGAATTTGTTGTTCTGCGCCGAATTTGTTGTTTTATGCCGAATTTGTTATTCTACGCCAAAGTCGCCTGCGCCGAATTTGTTGTTCCGTGTCGAAGGCGCCCGTGCCGCTAAATATTTTTATGCTAATTTGTTGTTCTGTGTCGAAGGCGCCCGTGCCGAATTTGTTGTTCCGCACCGAAGGCACCGTGCCGCTAAATATTTTTACGCAAATTTGTTGTTCCACGCAATTTTGACTGTGGAAATAATTTTTTGGGGAACAAAGATTTTGCGGGAGAAAAATCTTAAATGAACCGTGCCCGCGGGCACGGGTTATGACTAGTATATCTATATATTAAAACACAACTTTTTTGAATCCTAGGGCTGACTGGGACAAGTCCAGTCACCAGCAACGATCATGATGTATCCATATCCTTTGCATCCAAGGGTCAAGATTTAATTCAAAAAATCCCCACAATCACTACATTTGCATAGAATACCGCTTATTTCCCATTTTACTAAAAAACCATCTCATTTCACTTTTTACCCTAATACCATACACACACCCACACTTTGCACTTCCCTCATTCATTTTCGTGCGTTTCTCTTTTGGCACGGGCTAAATTTTTTGCCGGCGCCCGCGCCGAAGGCGTCCTGCTAATTTTTTATGCTAATTGGTTGTTCTGCGCCGAAGACGCCTGCGCCAAAATTGTTGTGTGATAAGGCTCATCATCTTCATAGTTTTGTACAAGATAATTGGTTGTTCCGTGCCGCTAAATATTTTTACACTAATTTGTTTTCTTTTAAATTTTGGGGAACAAACATTTCGCGAGGGAAAATCTTAAATGAACCGTGCCCGCGGGCACGGGTTATGACTAGTATATATATATAACTTTATTTCCATTTTGATAATTTAATATACTATCCCTTCTTTCTATACTATTAAATTTATTTTAACCGATTATCGTACAAAACTTTTAGGATATTTTTGGAGCTATAAAAAAGAGACTTCAATTTTTAGTATATCTGTTTTCTAACCATCATACCCGTATTTCAAAAATCCGCTATAAATCTATTTACATATGTAAAACAATCACTACCTCACCTTACTCATTATTTTCTTAGTCTAACACTTTTCCGTATTTTAAAATTTTACTGTCTGCTCACTTTTTCTACATATTTTTATAAGTATAAAAGTATATGATACCATACTTTACACATAATTTTTCTTTCATCTATTACAATATTTTGAGCAATATTTTTGACCCGTCCAACCGGCTATCTTCTCATCCTCGCCTTATCTGACCTCGTTCTTTTCGATCTTGTTTCGTTTCGCTTTTGGTTTCGGTCTCCTTTCTTTTACGTAGACATCAGCGCCTGTAGTTGCCTATGTCATCTCTAGTTAGTAGTGGGCCCATTGGTTTGTGATGTCGTCGTGGTGTATATATATATGTATAGTGTGTAGACCTGTATAAGTGTGTTACCTTTAGGATCTTGATGATTGTCTCTTGTGTCTCGTATGCATACTCAATGTGGTCCATGACATACATAAGGAGTTGTCTGAATGATGGTATTCATATTTGTGTGGATAACGTCATAGCAGGTAAATTCCTTAGACTTAGTCTTCCGTGCTATAGTTTAGCTTATTTTGCTGCTTATATATGTTTCAAAACCTAATTGTTTTCTTTAAATCGAATCTTTAAAGTTTTGAAACAAGCACACAAGTTCACAATGCACCTATTTTTCCTCATCCGATACCTCAACCCTACACGTTTTTCCAAATGTTTTAAAATCTGTCCTTGGCCTTAAACTTCTTACTTCGGGAGTGTTATCTTTTTGGATTGTTATGATATTATTAGTACTAGCTATTATGGTTATAGTATTATGTTGCGGGTAGGCATAGAGTGAGATGAGATATACTGTAGCGGTGATTGGTTGATTTTGAACACAAAGATATTAGATTAGATTTCTTCCGGATGAAAAGAACTCTGATTGGATGAAATTATGTATAGAAAGATGAGTACTTAATCGATCTGAAACTTGAACGAGTGGTAGATAGGAGTAGCTATAAAGGTATGGCATGATTTAGAGTGACCATGAAATGATGAAAACATTTGAAGCATCAAGACATGATTATTAAGTTAACGTGAGAAGACATTGGGAGTAACACGACGTGTTGCGATGAATGAATGGTTAGGTAGGCGGACTTAATACTGGTTGGGATTAGTTATAGTGAGTAGGATAAGATGTGATTCTGATAGTTAAATTATTTGGCGCGTAAATTTATGGGAAGATATGACAAGGAATGTATTGAGGACACGGTGATTGTTGATTTGTGAAAGGTGTTATAAGATAGACAAAGTTCGTCTTTGATTGGTGATCGACTAAAACATAATTTTAGCGACTGATTAATATTGGGAAGAGATTGAGAAATTTAAAGATGTTATGGAGCGATGATGTTTAATGAAGTGGTATTGTCACGCCCCGCTTCCCATTATACTTGGGGCGAGGACGCGAGCGGGCCCACTTAGGTTGGAGCGGTGAAGCTCGAACCCAATAAGCGTTTGTGAAAACACCTTTCGCAGGAACTTGCATGCAACTCAGAACAACAGAAATATTTAAAGCCAACATCCAGATAAAGTACACACTAATAAAAGGGCCCCAAGCATGGCCTACAACGATAGCGATACAGATAAAGTGGGTACACACCCTACAAACAACAGCGGTGAAAATAAATAACTGCAGCGGTGATAATTCAGCAACTAGTCCACGGTAGGGTGGACTTCAGGATCAGCAGAATCCTGGTCAATTGGATCACTCTGATCCAGCAACTCGTCCTCCAAATAACCTATCTCATAACCTGACATACATTCAAACAACATGAATGTATGTCAGCAATGGTCTGCAAGTAGATGTCAGATGACCCAAGGCAAGATATATAACAAGTTATATATGGCAGTTTTACAGCAGTTAAAGGAATTTACACTAGCATGTATTTAATTAAACTGGAGCAGTTAAAATAATTATGACAAGTTACACTAGCATGGTAGTTAAATTAACAAGTTACATTAGCATGGTATTTCAGTTATAAAATTTAACATGGCAGTTGAGCAATGTAACATCAGTCTGTAATTAACTTTCTTTTTCAATTATTTAACTGTGTGTGCAAGTCCGTGACTAAGATTCCCGCCGTTAGACGAATAGTAAATAAATACACCTTCAAGTGCCCCCGAAAGCGACCCGTTTACTACCGGCTAGTGCCCGGGAACCAACCCCACCCACGTGTATTTCTTAGATCACGAGCCAGGATGCTAATCCGTCATATACTGAAACACGAGTCCAGACTAGTCTCAGGTGACATAGTCACTTGTGACCGACGAGATTAGTCAACTAATAGCCAACGGCAGTAACATCTGGTAGCCAACGGCAACTGGTAGCCAACGGCAACTGGTAGCCAACGGCATGTAACAACTGGTAGCCAACGGCAGGTAACATTGGTAGCCAACGACATGTAACATCTAGTAGCCAACGGCAACTGGTAGCCAACGGCATTTAACATTCTATAAGTATCAACAGTTCTAAAATTAACCATACATGTCCAGAAACATTACCATTCACAAAGTGTGTTCATTTCGATTATTAAGGGGTCCATACACACGCACACGAGTTTAAGTCTAGCAATTCTAAAAAGTGTGTTTATGTCAGCAATTAAGTGTACAACATCAGATATCACAAAAACATAAAATAACTACACGCTTGCCTGACTGAGACAGTTTAGGTTGTCCGAGTAACTGTAGGTATGTTCGCGACGTATCTGCGTCAGTAAATAATAACATTTATAATAACGAGTAAAAGTGCTGAAATCGAGAATTAACGAATTTGATCAGAAAGGTAATTATTCTTGTTATAGTTCTAAATTAAGATATATCGAATTATATGTCGTTGGATCACATTTTTAGTCAAGATTACGGTGGAAGTAGTTTCACGCTCATTTCACGTGTAGATTTTTGTTAATACAACTTTACGTGAAAACGGCCTAATGATTACCTAACTTCAAATATTCACTGTAAATCGTACACTAGTTCGATTTTAGTGATTTTAGTGTTGTTGTGTTCGTTTTGATAGGTATTACGTAATGGTGATACTGGTTCTTTCATTTGGCTAACCAAGTTAACGAATTAGATTTATTGTGAATTAAGCACACCATTAAAATAATTCCCGAACTGGGTTCATCTAATTTTTATGGGGTTCACTGGCTAGGGTGGCGGTTATATTGGGTTATACAAACTGGGTACGCCTTATTTTATACAAATATTTATTACGCTAACATTATAAAAATTCTAACATACTGAATTTAAATAACACAAACAAATTAACATTTAAAATAACACTCCTAATGTTAATTAACTTACTTAAGCTAATTACATGTAAGACATGGTATTAAATATTTCACCCACTATTTTTTTACTAAAGGATAAAAATAACATGTTAACATTTACCCCACATACTAACATAACATATAATAAACCTTCTCTCTCTCTCTCTCTCTCTCTCTCTCTCTCTATCTCTAACTTTCTCTTATAGCCCCCCCATCTCCCTGTCATTTTCGTTCCCATGTCTTGTTTCTTCTCCTTTTATTGTGTTTTTTTTGTTTGCAGCCATGGAAAGATGACGCAAATGAGGAGGGGCTTACAACTCTTGGAGGGGAGAAGGAGTCGAGGTGCCGGCGGCGGCGCTTCCTGCAGGTGGTCGGCGGTGAGAGGCCTCCGGCGGCGGCTGTGGTAAGCTCCGGCGGCGGTGCGTCTTAAAGTCCAGGCCGGCGGCGGTCTCGGGTGGGTGACGGCGACGGCCAAGGAAAAGGGAAGGAGGAGGAGTTTGTAGAGGGTTGATTTGGAGAAGAAGATGAAGAGGGTTTGATGAAGATGAAGATGAAGGTTGAAGTTTATTTTCAGATTTTTGATTGCTTTGAATCTGAAATTTTTTGGTTGTTAGATCTGAAATTTTTGGGTTTTCCGATTTGTTTTTGAGTTTGTTTTGAGTTTGGGGATGCATTTGTCTGCAGAAAGAATTTTGGGTGAAATGGGTTTGTTTGAGGGAAGTTTGGGTTGTGGATGATTTCAGATTTGATGAGGATGATGATTATCGAGATTTGGAGAAATATTGATTCGGGCAGGTTGTGGTTGAGATGCTTTGCATGGAAATGGGTTTTGTAGATGAACCGTCTCCTTAAGAACAAGTTTGCAGGAAACAACTTTCCAATTTTTCAACGCAATTTAATTTGATTAGGTTGAGTATTAGGATGGTTTTAAATTTTGTTGACTTACGAGGAAAAGAATCGTGCTAAACTTCTTTTCCTAAAACCAAACGTGTTTGTTGAGTGAAGATTAATTAATTAATTAATTAAGTTATAAAATGTAATTATTAAATTACAGGAGTAATTAGTTTAAAAAATAATTAATTTAAGGTAATTAAGGCTTTAGTTAATAATGACGGTACGGTAAAAGAAAACGGAGAAGCAGAGTCGCATACGCGTAACATGAAACGTACGGACAAAAAAATCAACCAGACGACTGAATGAAAAATACCGGTACACACGAACTAAAGCACGGCTAAAAATACCAGCCGTTACATTCTACCCGCCTTAAGAAAATTCCGTCCTCGGAATTCTTATCAATTAAGGAGCAGGAAATAAATATGGATAACGCTCGCGTATCTCATCTTCCCGCTCCTAGGTAGATTCTCCTGGCAAGTCGCGATGCCACATCACTCTGACTAGTTACACAGTCTTGGTCCTGAAGACTTTCTGACGTCGATCTAAGATCTCCACTGGTTGCTGTTCGTATGTCAGATCTGGTCGAACTGTGATCTCTGAGTAGTCCACAGCGTGTGAGGGGTCGCGGATATAACGACGCAACTGGGACACATGAAAGACGTCATGTACTCCCACTAAGGACGGTGGTAGTGCTAAGCGATAAGCTACATCTCCAACTCGCTCTAGCACATCGAAAGGTCCAATATATCTCGGACTAAGCTTGCCTCGCTTCCCAAAGCGAATCACTCCTCGATTCGGGGAGATTTTCAGAAACACATGATCCCCTGGCTGAAACTCCAGTGGACGCCGTTTAGCATCTGCCCAATGCTTATAACGGTCCTGAGCAATCCGAAGCTTGTCTCTGATATCACGCACAACATCCACTGCCTCAATTATCATCTCTGGTCCCTACAGTTCTCTATCACAAACGTCATCCCAACTCAGCGGGGATCGGCATTTCCTTCCATAGAGAGCAGCAAATGGCACCATGCCAATGCTCGCCTGATAGCTGTTGTTGTAGGAGAATTCTACCAGATGCAGATGATCCTCCCACGAACCCTTGAGATCCAACATGCAAGCTCTCAACCTGTCCTCCAATATCTGGATAGTGCGCTTCGACTGTCCATCGGTTTACAGGTGATACGCAGTACTGAATTTCAGACTGGTACCCAAATTGGTCTGCAAACTCTTCCAGAATTGAGACGTGAATCTCGTGTCCCGGTCGGAAACGATACTCACAGGAACTCCATGTAATCGAACAATCTCCTGCACGATTATCGTTTCACATCACGACCTATACTAAAAAGAAGCTATAAATGTATAAGAAAGATATTTACCTCCATATACTTCTTCGCAAGTATCTCTGTAGCTTGTCCTACTCGAAAAGGTATGAAATACGCAGACTTGGTTAATCGGTCAACGATAACCCAAATCGCGTCATTTTGCTTGGTGCTCCGAGGTAGTCCAGTCACGAAATCCATGGTGATATGCTGCCACTTCCACTCCGAAATCGGCAGAGGTTGAAGTAATCCAGCAATGCGATGGTGTTCAGCCTTCACCTGCTAACACACAAGACATTTGGCGATGCTACGAGCTATACTTCTCTTCATACCGTGCCACCAAAAATTCAGACGGATATCCTTGTACATCTTGGTACCGCCAGGATGAATAGAATAGGGAGAGCTATGAGCTTCATTCATCAGCTCATCTCTGATATCACCAGAAGGTATGCAGATCCTACTGCCGTATCTCAAGGAACCATCCTCATGAATGATAAAGTCCGTCTGAAGTCCAGCTTCAACTTGCTCTCGGATTTTCTGTAGTTTAGCATCTCCAGACTGTGCAGCTTTAATCCGATCCACAATCGTTGACTAAATCTGCATATTCATCAACGATGATGTGATTCCAGGTAATACAACCTCTGTGCTCATCCCACATAGATCCTGTTGTAACCTCCACTGAACTGTGAGAGTCATGACCGTTGGAAGTCTGCTCAAAGCATCAGGTACAACATTAACCTTTCCTGGATGGTACTGAAGGTCGATGTCATAATCAGCCATCAGCTCTAACCACCTGCGCTGTCTCATATTCAACTCCTTCTGAGTAAAAATATATTTCAAACTTTTGTGATCAATGAAGATCTTCACTTTCTCACTCAGTAAGAAATGTCTCCAAATCTTCAAAGCAAAGATAACAGCGGCTAACTCCAAGTCGTGAGTCGGGTAATTCTTCTCGTGAATCTTCAACTGCCGAGAAGCATAAGCGACTACATGACCGTGCTGATGTAGAACACATCCAAGACCTTTGCCCGAGGCATCACAAAAGATCTCGAATCCTCCAGTCCTATCTGGTATAGCCAGAACTGGTGCACATGTCAGCTTTGCCTTCAAAGTTCCAAATGCTTGCTCGCAAGTGTCTGACCAAACATACTTGACGTCCTTCCTCGTCAGTCGAGTCATGGGCTCTGCTATCCTCGAGAAATCTTGAATGAATCGACGGCAGTATTCCGCCAATCCTAGGAAACTCCGGATGTCTGATGCTGACTGAGGAGTAGGCCAATTCCTGACTGATGTAACCTTCTCTGGGTCAACTGAGATACCTTCGCCTGATACCACATGTCCAAGAAATGCAATCCGGTCTAACCAGAACTCGCACTTGATGTACTTGGCATACAACTGATGACGACGAAGCGTCTCCAAAACCATCCGTAGATGCTCAGTATGCTCCTTCTCGCTCTTCGAGTAGACCAATATGTCATCAATGAATATCACTACGAATTTATCCAGAAAATCATAGAATATGAGATTCATGAGATTCATGAATACTGCAGGAGCGTTGGTCACACCGAATGGCATGACAACGAACTCGTTGTGTCCATACTTGGTCCGAAAAGCTGTCTTGTAGACATCCTCATTCTTGACCTTCACCTGATGATATCCACTCCTGAGGTCCAACTTCGAGAAAAATCGTGATCCACAGAGTTGATCTAAAATGTCATCAATGCGAGGTAATGGGTACTTATTCATCACAGTAACATTGTTCAGCTCCCGATAATCCACACACATTCTTCTCGATCCGTCCTTCTTCTTGACCAGCAGTACAGGTGCACCCCAGGGAGATACGCTGGGATGAATGAATCCTTTCTGCAATAGATCATCCAACTGCTTCCGCAGTTCTTCAAGTTCAGCTGGAGCCATACGGTAAGGTGCCTTCGAGATTGGTTGAGTATTCGGCATCAGATCAATACCGAATTCCAAAGTTCGATCAGGCGGCAATCCAGAAATATCTTCTGGAAATACATCTTCGAAGTCTCGAACCACTGCAAGCTTCTCCGGTTCGACTTGTATAGATGCGAGGATCGCTTTGTTCGGCTGAGCCCGAAATCTGATAGGCTCGAGCGAACGACTACCACTGATGAATTTGAACATAGGATGGTCGGGAATTTCGAATACTACTTTCTTCTTGTGACAGTCGATAGTAGCATAGAAAGTTCCTAACCAGTTCATACCGAGAATAGCATCAAAGTTGGGTGTATCCAGGACCATGAAGTCTGCATAAAGTTCATGTCCACAAATCACTAAGGGACAGGATTTGCATCCCAAGGTAACACTCACTACGCCACCTCCGGTTGTGATATTCCATCTCTTGGGAAGTGAGTATGTAGGGATCGAGTTTTTAACTACAAACTTCTGGGATATAACACACAGGGAAGCCCCGGAATCAAATAAAAGTCAGAGTTGGGTGGGAGGCCACTAAGATAATACTAAGACGAAAATAATAAACTTAGCAAGAGAACCTAACCAACAAGCATTAACATATGGTAAAAGATAAATGCTAGGCATAAATGTTACCTGTGATCACGTCATTATCAGTCTCAGCATCCGCAGCTGTCATCGTGAACGCCTGGCGCTTCGGCTGATGGACCTGCTGATAAGCTTGATCCTGAGGGATCAAAGGTGGTCCACGCTGAGTAGGTCTGGGTGCTCCTCGCTGAACAGGTGTAGGCACTGCACGCTGAACAGGTGCAGGTACTTCAGTGGGTGGTCGACGGTCCTTGCCGTGAGGACAGTCTCTCGCAGCATGTGCGGGTGAGCTGCATACCAGACACTGGTTCAGCATCCTCCTGCAATCTTTCTTCTGGTGTCCAGTCCTGCCGCAGAAGTAGCAAGTCAGATGTGATCGATTGGAAGAAGTGGACGGCCTCTTGAACGGTGTAGTCTGCGGAGGTCGGAAGTTTCCTTTAGGCACCATCCTAGGCGGCTCCATGGGACGCTTGCCTCCTCCAGCTGAAGGTCACTCGGGGAGTTTCTCTACCAGCTCATGCTCACGTGCACAATCCAGAACATCCTGAAGTGTCGTCGGTCTAGCCGAGGTCATTGAGGCTTGGACCTTGCGATTCAGGCCCTTGCGAAACTGAAACGCACAATCTTCAGGGTCTTCTACCATATGAGGTGCAAAACGGCTAAGCATAGCAAACTCAGCCTCATACTCATCCACGGTCATATTTCCTTGGACCATATTAGCAAAACGCTGCTGAAGCTCTCTCCTGGCTACCTTGGGAAAGTATTTAGCATCGAACCTTTCCCTAAACATGCCCCAAGAGATCGGTCTGACCAGACGTTTCTCTTCCAGTTGCCACCAGCTCCTGGCATTGTCGGGCAGTTGTAGTTTCGCCACGTCAACCCATCCAGCCTGTGGGATACGTGCAGCACTCAGCTTATCTTCAGTCACTTGAACCCATTCATCAGCTCCTAGAGGCCCTTCTTTTCCAGAGAAGCTCTTGGGCTGTAATTCATGGAACTGTCTGACTCCTGGTTCAGCTCGAGGGGGTGGCGGTGGTGCATTCTGAGCAGGTTACTGTCCTTGCTGAATCAGCTGTTGCTGGACTTCCAGCATTCCCCTGATAACTCCGAGGACTACATTGATATCATCACTTCCGTTAGCTGCATTATCGTTACCATTTCCATTCCTGGTGTGGTGTCCTCCTGCCATACTGAGAAACGAACTTGGTTAAGTTGTGTACGAGATAAATCTAGACGTTTTTGGCCATTGTTAGTATTTCCATTATACTGAAGTTTCGCTAATGCAAGACCTGCATTGGCCACCACAAAAACCTGTCACGCCCCGCTTCCCATTATACTTGGGGCGAGGAAGCGAGCGGGCCCGCTTAGGTTGGAGCGGTGAAGCTCGAACCCAATAAGCGTCTATGAAAACACCTTTCACAAGAACTTGCATGCAACTCAGAACAACAGAAATATTTAAAGCCAACATCCAGATAAAGTACACAATAATAAAAGGGCCCCAAGCATGGCCTACAACGATAGCGATATAGATAAAGTGGGTACACACCCTACAAACAACAGCGGTGAAAATAAATAACTGCAACGGTGATAATTCAGCAACTAGTCCATGGTAGGGTGGACTTCAGGATCAGCAGAATCCTGGTCAATTGGATCACTCTGATCCAGCAACTCGTCCTCCAGATAACCTGTCTCGTAACCTGACATACATTCAAACAACATGAATGTATGTCAGCAAGGGTCTGTAAGTAAATGTCAGATGACCCAAGGCAAGATATATAACAAGTTATATATGGCAGTTTTACAGCAGTTAAAGGAATTTACACTAGCATGTATTTAATTAAACTGAAGCATTTAAAATAATTATGACAAGTTACACTAGCATGGTAGTTAAATCAACAAGTTACATTAGCATGGTATTTCAGTTATAAAATTTAACATGGCAGTTGAGCAATGTAACATCAGTCTGTAATTAACTTTCTTTTTCAATTATTTAACTGTGTGTGCAAGTCCGTGACAAAGATTCCCGCCGTTAGACGAATAGTAAATAAATACACCTTCAAGTGCCCCCGAAAGCGACCCGTTTACTACCGGCTACTGCCCGGGAACCAACCCCACCCACGTGTATTTCCTAGATCACGAGCCAGGATGCTAATCCGTCATATACTGAAACACGAGTCCAGACTAGTCGCATGTGACATAGTCACATGTGACCGACGAGATTAGACAACTGGTAGCCAACGGCAACTGGTAGCCAACGGCAGGTAACATTGGTAGCCAACGACATGTAACATCTAGTAGCCAACGGCAACTGGTAGCCAACGGCATTTAACATTCTATAAGTATCAACAGTTCTAAAATTAACCATACATGTCCAGAAACATTACCATTCACAAAGTGTGTTCATTTCGATTATTAAGGGGTCCATACACACGCACACGAGTTTAAGTCTAGCAATTCTAAAAAGTGTGTTTATGTCAGCAATTAAGTGTACAACATCAGATATCACAAAAACATAAAATAACTGCACGCTTGCCTGACTGAGACAGTTTAGGTTGTCCGAGTAACGGTAGGTAAGTTCGCGACGTATCTGCGTCAGTAAATAATAACATTTATTATAATAAGTAAAAGTGCTGAAATCGAGAATTAACGAATTTGATCAGAAAGGTAATTATTCCTGTTATAGTTCTAAATTAAGATATATCGAATTATATGTCGTTGGATCACATTTTTAGTCAAGATTACGGTGGAAGTAGTTTCACGCTCATTTCACGTGTAGATTTTTGTTAATACAACTTTACGTGAAAACGGCCTAATGATTACCTAACTTCAAATATTCACTGTAAATCGTACACTAGTCCGATTTTAGTGATTTTATTGTTGTTGTGTTCGTTTTGATGGGTACTACATAATGGTGATACTGGTTCTTTGATTTGGCTAACCAAGTTAACGAATTAGATTTATTGTGAATTAAGCACACCATTAAAATAATTCCCGAACTGGGTTCATCTAATTTTTATGGGGTTCACTGGCTAGGGTGGCGTTTATATTGGGTTATACAAACTGGGTACGCCTTATTTTATCAAATATTTATTACGCTAACATTATAAAAATTCTAACATACTGAATTTAAATAACACAAACAAATTAACATTTAAAATAACACTCCTAATGTTAATTAACTTACTTAAGCTAATTACAAGTAAGACATGGCATTAAATATTTCACCCACTATTTTTTTTACTAAAGGATAAAAATAACATGTTAACATTTACCCCACCTACTACCATAAAATATAATAAACCTTCTCTCTCTCTCTCTCTCTCTCTCTCTTTATCTCTAACTTTCTCTTATAGCCCCCCCATCTCCCTGTCATTTTCGTTCCCAGGTCTTGTTTCTTCTCTTTTTTTGTGTTTTTTTTGTTTGCAGCCAAGGAAAGATGACGCAAAGGAGGAGGGGCTTACAACTCTCGGAGGGGAGAAGGAGTCGAGGTGCCGGCGGCGGCGCTTCCTGCAGGTGGCCGGCGGTGAGAGGCCTCCGGCGGCGGCTGTGCTAAGCTCCGGCGGCGACGCGGCTTGAAGTCCAGGCCGGCAGTGGTCTCGGGTGGGTGACGACGACGGCCAAGGAAGAGGGAAGGAGGAGGAGTTTGTAGAGGGTTGATTTGGAGAAGAATATGAAGAGGGTTTGATGAAGATGAAGATGAAGGTTGAAGTTTATTTTCAGATTTTTGATTGCTTTGAATCTGAAATTTTTTGGTTGTTGGATCTGAAATTTTTGGGTTTTCAGATTTTTTTTAAGTTTGATTTGAGTTTGGGGATGAATTTGTTTGCAGAAAGAATTTTGGGTGAAATGGGTTTGTTTGAGGGAAGTTTGGGTTGGGGATGATTTCAGATTTGATCAGGATGATGATTATCGAGATTTGGAGAAATATTGATTCGGGCATGTTGTGGTTGAGATGCTTTGCAGGGAAATGGGTTTTGTAGATGAACTGTCTCCTTAAGAACAAGTTTGCAGGAAACAACTTTCCAATTTTTCAACGCAATTTAATTTGATTAGGTTGAGGATTAGGATGGTTTTAAATTTTGTTGACTTACGAGGAAAAGAATCGTGCTAAACTTCTTTTCCTAAAACCAAACGTGTTTGTTGAGTGAATATTAATTAATTAATTAATTAAGTTATAAATTGTAACTATTAAATTACAGCAGTAATTAGTTAAAAAAATAATTAATTTAAGGTAATTAAGGCTTTAGTTAATAATGACGGTACGGTAAAGAAAACGGAGAAGCAGAGTCGCATAATTGTAGCATGAAACGTACAGACAAAAAAATCAACCAGACGCCTGAATGAAAAATACTGGTACACACGAACTAAAGCACGGCTAAAAATACCGGCCGTTATAGGTATGGTATGAGAAGATGATTATTATTCTTTCATGAGAACTTGGGTTGGAAATTTGAATAGCAGTGATGGGTCTATAGTTAAGTGTTAGGATGTGGAATTAGTTGTGGCTTTATCCAGTGAAAAGAAGGGTTATGATGGATTATTTGAGGAACGATGTTGAAGTTATAGGATTAGAGATCATTGTGTGGAAGATGGGAGTTATAGGCTTAGGTATTTATAGATTTTTTTATTATTATTAGTATAAGTGATTCCGAGGACGGAATCATTTCTAAGGTGGGTAGAATGTAACGGTCGCTTTCCGACCTTATGATTTTTTTACGTACACGTGCTTTATCGTGCACGTATTTTATTTGGCTATTTCTGGGCTCCGGCATATGCGATGTGATATGCCGTTGCGATCATTTTGGAGTGTAGAATTTTATAGTAATTTTTGGGAACGTCGTTTCACGTCTCGTTTTCTCACAAAACGACTTTGAATGATAGGGGCGTTTTAGTCTTTTGACTCAAAACGCCGTTTCCAATTTTACATTAATTTTTGGTAGGCGTAGCATACGATCAGGCTCCGTAGATCTATGTGTCTCGTCTCCACGATCGCCCCGGTTTTTTTGGATTATTTTTCTGACGCCCGGATTGAGAGATATCACTCGAATAAATATCGACCATCGATCTCCCCAATCAGATTCAAAATTTGGAATGATATCAGATCTGATCTTTTTCCCTAAATATTTTCATTATTATCTTTCCAAAGCTGCTCTTCTATTCGTCCTCTAGACTTTCCCCAAACTACACACCCACTAACCCTATATCTCCCCCCTTCAGCTATAATACTAGGGTTACATATCAATTCATTATTATTAATTAAACCCTAACCCTAACATAACCCTAACTTTTTCACAATCTCGTTCACAGCCCTAGGGCTGCCTTCCCTTCAGCCGCCGCCAACAAAATAAGACCCATGATCTACTCTCTCCTTCCTCCTTCCCCTCCTCTCCCTTCCTCAGCCTACCCCCCTCCAACCACCGCATCGCGCAGCTCCGACCTGCATCAGAGCGCCGCCCTCATCCCCACCGCCTTCCATGACCGTCGCTCTGCAAATTCGCTGTGCCGCCGCTCCACGGCTCTCCGTGCCCGCGCAGAGCTTCGCGCCGCCTTTCCCGCCGTGCGGTGCCCTCCAGCGCCCCGCTGCACAGCCATCGTGTTTCCACCGCCGCGTCTTTCCCTCTTCCGCCGCTGCACAAGGGCCACGCCACCGTGACCCCATCTCTGCACAGCGCACACCGCCCATCCGCAGAGCCCCGTCGCCGCTGTGCCGCCTGCCTGCGCAGCCCCGGCCGCCTGCTGCGCTCCCCGCGCAGTGCCGCTCGCCACGATTTCCACCGTACGACGCCGTTGCAGCACCCCAAATGCGTGCCGCCGCCTGACGCCGCGCCGTCGTTTTGGTGCGCTCCCCGACCGCTGACCTAATCACTTTTCCGGCCCTACCGCAGAGCGTGCAGCCGCCCGCTCCGCTCGGTCGTCCCCCGACAGCCCCCAGACGTTTCTCGGTACACGGCTATCTCCTGTGCTCCTTGTCCGACGTCACAAATACCATTCCCGACGTCCCCTAGTCCACTGTTTTGCCCTCCTCATCACTGTCTGTGCCCTTCTGTAGCCGTTGACGCTTTCACGACGCCCAACACCCACAGATCTACTCACCACACGCTATCCAGTCCCTGCTCACTGCCCTCACCTCCAGTCCGCTACCAGAACATGTCTGGCTATGCTACCCGTAGTCGAGACGCCGTAGGCGATGCAGATCTTCGACCGTTCAGACGCTACGTCCGCACTACCCCAGACACCGGAGAGGTTATCCCCTTACTCGTAGCGAAACCCACACTGTAGCAAAACTGTAAAACTAACTAAAATCGGACAACTGCAACTAAATTTATTTTTCTGCTCCCTTAAAACGTTGTGAAACAGTAGATTCGACGATCGGACTTTTGAACTGTACATATAGGGTAGACTAGTCGAGTAGGCTGAACATTCAAACTTGACTCTGAACTGTTAGGATAGCCACGTCTAACCTAGAAACAAACCTAAATAATATTTATTGAAAAATGTGACATGACACCGTCGCCGTGACCTGTTTCAGACGGACTACCGCGAACGCGACGACTGGACGAGACGACCCGGACAGACGGCACACTCGACACCACAGGCAAGTGTATTCACTTGCGTTTTTGACCGTGCTTGGTCTTAAATTGCTAGAACTGTTAGACTGTGAATGAATAGAACCGGACGTGAAATGATAGCATCCGGGTCGCCCTGACGACTTAGACTTGACGACGAAGTCTAAGCTCAACAAACAACAACTTTTGACACCGTAGGACTATCTTGTGTGTGCATGCGTGTGGACACCCTAGAATAACATCTCCCGTACACTGGTCATGTCATGTCCCTGTTACACAAAAATCCTACAGGCGTTTCAGATGCTTCCCTAGCGGAAATGATCTCCGTGATACAAAAAGCCTACGGGCGTTTCAGATGCTTCCCTGGCGGAAGTGATCTCCGTGATACAAAAAGCATACGGGCATTTTAGATGCTTCCCTAGCAGAAGTGATCTCTGTGATACAAAAAGCATGCGGGCGTTTCAGGTGCTTCCCTAGCAGAAGTGATCTCTGTACTTCTTGTCCTGAGTTCCTGGGTTTGGGGTAGGGTTGAGCGTGCGCACGGGGAGAGGGTCTGATCCCCCTCGAACCGTAAGGCGTGAAACCTTCGTGTCTCACGTGTCCTGTCCATCTTGTCTTGTCTTGTTCCGTCTTGTCCCGTCACCTTTAGGATAGTCCCGTAGTCGGTAGCACACGCTGCAACTACTACTTGCTACGCTTTACTTTCCTGCTACGTTACTTCTTTTTGTTACTATGTTATAACCCCAGTATGCTAATCAACCAGTAAAATGATGTTTAATAGTTCAGTACACTTGCAGTAGAGTCTGACCTCTTTTGTAGACTTTACCTGACGTACAGTTCCTTTCTTTTGGTGCTGTACGTCAGGTGTCGAGCCAGAGTTCATGGACGTGGCGGACTTCAGGAATACGTGGAGCCCGAGGACGTTAACATAGAGTACGTGCTGACGAGGACCAGACCTTGGGGACTTTTCAGTCGCCACCTTTCAGAGGTTACTATTTTTAGTTTGCTCTTTCGATAGTTTGTTGCCATGCTTAGTAAATCCATGTGAATGTTTTAGTAGCTTTGCTACCCTTGCCTTGTCATACTTGTTGCACTTCTTACTTGTTGCATCCATGCCTTAAACTGCCATGTCATTGCATATTTTAGAACTGCTAGGATGTTTTCCCTTTCTTTTAGTTTCCTTGCACAAAGTCTCTTGTAGACTTTGCTGACATGCGCTCTCGTCTCTTTTGGGTGTCGCATGTTAGTTACTGAGCCAGGGCACGTTGCTAAGGACGAGGTGTTTGCTGACGCTGAGCCCGAGTCCACTGTTGACGTGGAGTTCGAGGACACCGGTGACCAGTCGTAGAGAGTTCTTTCTGTGTTGCTTTCTGCTTAGTTCTTGTTAGGTTGTCGGTGCGTAACACCTCTCTTTTAATTTGATGTTATTTATTATGTGGGCCATGCTTTAGGCCTCTTTTCAGACTCTTGTACTTTCCTTTACGACTTGTCTCTGAATGTTTGGAATAATCTGGATGTTATTGGTGGAGTTTTATTTCTGCTTTAGATTATTATTATCTTTGTTTCGATTCGTGGTTGCAAGGGCCTGGTTATTCGAAGCGTTTTTAGACGCTTATCAGACTTGTAGCCTCACAGCTCCAGGTTTGAGCGGACCTCATCATGCCTCGCCTTCCGTTTATGGAAAGCTGGTTGTGACAGGTTTTGTTGGTGGCCCATGCAGGTCCTTTTACAACTGAGGAATATCGTGACAACGATAATAATAAAAACATTCATTAATTATTCGAAACATTCAAGTCATAAAATCTGAGTCTAATAAGAGCGTTTTCTGTGTTTACGGTGATTGGGAGATGTGTTGCCTGAGCATCTGTCTCAGCTTAGTTAGGGGAACCCATTAAATCAGGACTATAGTAAGACTTAGTTAGACGTCTGTGCTTGCTAGTTAAAGGTCCCTAATTGTTAGTTAGACTCCATGCTAGAAATTGATATAATTATCTTAGGATTTACCTTAGTGGTTCTTGCTTAGCTCTGACCATATTAGACTTCTAGAATTTCTTTAGTCGTTCGCTTGGGTTCATCAATTTCGGGCCAAGCTGAACGCAATTCATTACAGTCTAGTTCCTTAGAAAGTCTTAGCACTAAGTTTCCTAATCTTTAGTTGGTCGACAGTAGGAATTCCCCGTAGAATTTTCATGAGTCATATCCTAGGCGTATTTATGTTTTGATCATACGACCATTTTTCCTTGCCCTCGATTCACTAGATTGCCTAATGACGATCGTCGTTAATTTTCGAATATTTTCGTTACAAATCTTGAATCTTCTGAAAGTATTTTCGATATTCCTTATTCGCTAAGTTTAAATTCGTTCGAAAATTTATAACATATATACTTAGACTTCATACTCTATCGTTGACTTAAATCCATTTTTTTGAATTTCGAGACTTTTGTCGAGATTTTTATTACTATTTTTCCAGCCTATACTTTTCATACCTATATAAATACCTTGTCCCTTTTCATATACTAATTTTATTCTGAACCGTACTTCTATTTTTCCCTAATTCGATTTATAATTTTCTTTTCTTACTTATCCCATTAAAACTTATTCGAATAACTCATCGCGCTTACCTTTAATATACTTTTCTAAGTTACATGGGACTTCAGCATTCAGCGTGTCGATTTTATACCCATCATATTCCTACTTCAAAATTTTGTAAAATACTATCTCCATTTAAATTTATCTCCAATTACAAAACAATTCATTCACCTCCATACTCACTATTCTGCGTCTAATCCTTATGTCGTGATTTAACTTTCATGTTACCCTCCTAGTTTATAAGGATATTATTATATTTTATTTTATAACTTACATTTTATTATATTCTTATTTCGTATTTTATATGTTTCTTCACTACTTGATTTTTCCTGAACTATACTTTGGTTCCACCCAACCAAGTTATTCCCTTATATGTCGCCTCATCTGAACCCGTTCATCCCGATCTTGTTCCATTTCATTTTTGATTTCGGTTTTATCACATTAGTGCTTACTGTTGCCTACGTTAACCTTGGTATAGTATGGTGGGCCCATTAGTATAGATTGTGATGTCGATGTAGTGTATATAATTACATGGTATGTATGAAGTTGTATGTGTGTTAGTATTTATAAATATATGTGTGGATAGGTATACCACTCTGGGGATGTCTGTGTATATAATAATTAGTGTTGGAATAACTACTGGGGGTGTATGTAGTTGGAGATACTTAATAATGGTTGAAATAATATGTTGGTAAAGTTATGTGTATATTAGGTATAATGATACTATGGTACTTATAGTTAAATGTGCATGTCATTATTTGATCTATATGTTAATACGTGTGGGTGTGTGCGCGTACGTAGGTATGTGCTTTACTATATGAATATGTGTGATATACGTACGGTAATAGGGTTATAAATTTTGTTTGGTATTGCTTGCCTTTACGGGATGTTGTGTGTGTGTGTGCGTGTATACCTCGAGGTATACACGATTATTAAATGACGTAAGTATGTATGGATAGGTATATGTAGCGGTATACTAACTTTATGTATATTGATATGGTGTTATATTTTGTATTTATATATGTGACTATACGATGAATGCATGTGTAGAGGGGTGTATCATGATTGTGTACGTGTACTGATAATGTAATATTATTATGGTTTATAAAGTGATTGCATTATATGGTGTTATTTGATTAAATATAAAGTTGTGATTGATATTATGATATGTAGGTGTAGTACGTTGGTAGGTGTATATATATATATATATTTTTGATATTATGATACAAATCTAACTTATTTTGCAAATATATATATATAATATATATATATACGGATATATATATATATATTATATATTTGCAAAATAAGTTAGATTTGTATTAATAATCATATAGTACACAGTGGCCTAGCTATTGGGTGATAGTCCAAATGACTAGGGGAGTGGACACAAGCGTCGTTACCCTAGATCAATTAGTCTAACAACCAAGCTTAGGACCACAAAAGCTCACAACAAAACACTAAGCAACATACAGTCAATAACCCAAGACAATCAACCATTGTCTATTATGTCCCAGTTTGCAAATGCTGGTCTAGCCGCATCTTCAACCTCCTCTGAGTCGCGTAGAGCAATGCGCACATCGCTTGAGATGTCTTCAAACAAAGCTATCTTGGATTTCTTTTCATTAAGAAACACACGTTTGTTGCGTTCACGCCATAGGTGCCAGACGACCGCCGCCAAGACCGTTTTACAGAGCCGGTCCATCATTCCTTTCTTGTCGTAATTTGCCAAGTAGTAGTTGCCCATATCCTGAAGCGAGAGGACAGAGGGACCCAAGATTCTGAGCTTAAGGAGGGCTCTCCGCAAGATGTAATTAGCATATGGGCACATTAAAAAGAGGTGCTCAACCGATTCTGGCGCATCTACCTCGCACAGGTCGCAAGAGTTGGTCGGCAAGGAGCACCACAGCTCCAGGCGGGATTTGGTTGGCAACCTGTTTTGAATGCTCGAAGAAGGGTGATGGAGAATTTGGGAATACATTTGTTGTACCAAACTAGGCTGTAAAAAGAGAATGGGTTCGATTTCTTACGTACAGTATTCCAAGCCTCATGGAATCTAAAACCCGTGCCATTATTCCATTCCCAGGTGTCATTGGCAGAAGTGAGGACAAGTTGCTGAAGAACCGGCATTAACACATGAATTCCAGGGTCATCTTTCCAAGAGTGCCCATTCCAGTAGTCTGAAACCCGGTTTGTGCTTGCACCAGCAGGGATGGTGTATAGTGATTTTAGGGGACCGCAAGGAAGCCAGTTATCTAGCCAGAACAAGGTATCTTTTCCATTACCCACTTTTTCTTAATAATGCACTGAGACAGGCTCCTACAGTGGAGGAGGAACTTCCAAGTTCCAGATTGAGTAACCGTGCCCGTCGCTCCATAGAATATAGCCGAATCCATGTATTTGCCACGCATAATTTGAGCCCAAAGACCGTCAGAGTTGAGAAGCCTCCATGTAATCTTTATTCCCACAGCCATATTCAAAACTGTCAATAATCTTATACCCACACCTCCCTCCTTTGGTTTACAGGAGTCGCTCCAAGACCAGGCTTTAGTAGTGCCCCATATAAATTTTCTCCACATTGATGTAAGAGCTTGCAAGACAGAGGTTGGAAATCTATATACCTGAATCCAAAAATTTATCATTCCATAAATCACACTTCTAACCAGCTCAATTCGACCCGCTAAGGATAGTGAGGATAGTGTCCAGCCACTTAGCCGTTTCTTGCATTTATTAATGAGCCTGGTAAACATCATAGCTTTCGGGTAGTTGGATGATAAAGGAAGGCCCAAATAAGTGGTAATTGTGCGTGTCTGTTTTGCTCCCAATAAATCTTCCAGTTCAACCCGATTTTTTACTCCTTTGCTAAACATGGAAATGCTCTTGCCCTAGTTGATCTCCAGGCCTGTGAAGTTCTGGAAATCTCCTAGCAAATTTTTGAGCCCCCTAAAGGATTTCTGATTGGCCCTACAGAAAACCAACAAGTCATCTGCAAAAAGGAGATGGGAAATAGAGCCATCTCATCTCATGGGTTGTATGTTTCCTTTAGTAATTGCATTGGCGAGCAGGAGGGTAAAGCATTCCATAATAATCACAAAAATGTAGGGAGAAAGAGGATCGCCTTGCCTGAGCCCTCTATTTCCTCTGAAGAATCCCACAGGAGAACCATTCACCATGACGGAGTAGGAGGCAGTGGAAAGACATTCTTTAATCCAGCCAATGAACTTTCTTCCAAATCCCATCTGATGGAGGATGTAGTACACAAATTCTCTGTTCACGCTATCGAATGCCTTTCTGAGGTCAAGTTTCAGACATTCCCTGGACCCCATAGGGTTGCTGAAATCTCTGATTTGCTCATGGGCAAGAAGGGCACAATCAGAGATCAATCTTCCTTGAAGGAAAGCTGACTGGTTGGGAGATACAAGGTCATGAATGAATGGCTGAAGTCTGTTACATATGATCTTGCTAATAATCTTGTAAATCACATTACAACAAGCGATGGGCCTGGCGCAGCAAGGAACCAGATCTGAAAAAAGATTGCACTGCTCCCACGACATCTTTTCTTATAAGGTTCCAATTGTGCTGGTAGAAGAATCCATTGAACCCGTCTGGCCCTGGAGCCTTGGATGCACCTATTTGGAAAACCGTCTCCTTAATCTCATCAGCAGTCACATTTCTTTCAATCCATTTAGCAGTTTCATGTTTTATCTTCTTCTTAGGCACAAGCTTCGGGAAGACATTCTAGTAATTGCTTTGATTGTATAAACTCTCATAGAAGTTTATTGCCTCGGCTTTAATATCCTCGTAGCTTTTGCACTGGACTCCATTATTATCCACCAGATGCGTTAGATTATTGCGGCATTGTCTAGCCTTCATAGCACTATAGAAGAAACTTGTATTTCTGTCCCCCAGATGTAGCCAATCCTGTCTGCTTCTTTGACGGTACATCTCTTCATCCAGGTCTAATAGCCTGGCCAGTTTATGAGATAGTTGACGCTCTTTTTCCTAAAGATCAAGCGAGGAGTGTATAGCAATCTGACTCCTAATAGCCTCGAGCTGATTGCGACAAATATGGACATGATTACTATCATGATGCCCCTTAGCCCAGCTTCTCAATTCAGATTTTACCAGTCGCAACTTATTGATCAAACAGTACATACGGGTTCCTCTGAAGTTGTGGTTCCAAGATGATTCCACCAGCTCATAATAACCAGGCAAGTTATTCCAATGATTGAAAAAGTTGAATGGTTTAGGGTCAAAATATACCTGCCGATGAAGATGAACCATCATCGGCGAATGTTCACTGGTATGTGGGTCCAAATAGCTGAAATAAGAGTCAGGTAGAATGTTTAGCCAAGCATCATTACATAATACACAGTCCAATTGAGCTGCAATGCGCCTCATCCCCAAGCGTTTATTGTTCCAGCTAAGCCGCTGCCCCGTACTTTTAAGAGTCTACAGCCTACATTCAGAGAGACAGGTGTTGATGAAGATTGCCAATCTCAACCCTGCGGCCTCCACATTTATCTTTGGTAGACAAAATACAATTAAAGTCTCCACCTACAACCCATGGCACATTTTTGAGATTTGTAGCATCCCCTGTAAGACAGTCCCATAACTCTTTCCTTTCTGCAGTGCTGTTACTCCCATATATTGCAGAGAATGTGAACTTGAGGCCACCAACATTACAGCACTGCACAGTGATGTGATGCTTCGAACTGGAGGTAACGGAAAGTTGCCAAACATCTGAGCGGAACCCTAGTAGAATACGACCTCCTCCGTGATGTTGGAAGTTGTGTATAGTATCCCAATTATTTGGTATACACGATTTATTGATAATAGAATCAGCATTCAATTTAGTCTCAAGGAGGACTAAAATAGTTGGATCAAGATTCTTAATCCTGTCACGTAGGTTCCTACGTCTAACAGCATTGTTTAATCCTCTTGTGTTCCAAATAAACATATTCATAAGATAAAATTATTGTTTGGTGATCTCAGGAGGCACCTCCCCTACTTCAGCCGACTACTATGACGGGTAGCAGGACCCGAGCTTGCAATGTCCTGCCTCTTATGCTTCAAGGGGTCCACGGAGTTCAACATTTCTTGGTGCTCCTCTGCCCATTCTGGGTTGTCGTACACGGGATCAGGTGGGAGGCAGACTGCAGATTCTGTAGTTTCTACATTATCATCTTGCACACAAGGCTCGGCAATAGACCCTGAAGCATTGGAATGAGAAGGTGAGTTAACAGCTCCCATACTCGCATAGTCACCAACGGCTGGCATTGGTTCATGATGAATTTTAGTGGCTGGCATGGTGGTGTTCTTTCCTTTCAGGCTGCGTGTGAACTTCAAAGCAGTCATCAGTTGTTGCAGCATCCGCAAGGCAACGTTGGTAGGCTCCTACGTGTTATCTCCTCCTTTGCGTAAACTACACTCAGGTACATCAACTGGGGCCAAGGGATTGTCAGAAGCCCCTTGTGTTGAGGCAATAGCAACATCACCAGGAACATCTCCATTAGCCGAAGACTGACCTGCTTCCAAGAAGCTGACTTGTTTTGTGGAAATAGCAATCCCCTTCCCCTTGTTAGTTTTGCTAAGGAATGGGCATTGCTGAATAGAGTGTCCGAAACAAACACATCTGCAGCAGCGAGGTGTTCTGCTTCATACTTGGTCTCAATTAGCAATATAGTCTCATCATCAAGTTCTACCTCCACGTGCTTCGGTAACTCCTTCTTGGCATCCACCTCAACAAGGCATCTCGCATAGGTTATTCTCTCTAATTTGGCGGTGGCACGATCCAAGCACAATGGGTTACCAATAACAGATGCAAGGATATTCAGACCTTCCATGCTCCATAAGTTAACTGGAACACCATGCATTTGGTCCCATATTGGGACAGAGCTGAGAATGTCGCGGTCATGGCGTAAGGCAGAGCTCTACAACTTAAGCACGACCAAACGTCCATCGAATAGCCAAGGACCACCATGAAGGACCCTCTCACATTCTTCCCCCGATTCAAAACAAAAGTAGAAGAAGCCATTGTCTTTGTTGAACAATTGCACTCTCTTCTTGGGCTTCCAGACCCTCTCAATCCATGCCTTCATCTGCACATACATTGGGGTATCACCTAGAACGTACCCAACTAAGGTCGATTTCCAATAAACATATTCATCTGCCCATACATATATAATATATGTATATACATATATACATATATACATATATATATATATATATACATATATATATATACATATATATATAGGGCAATCTTCGGGTGCGAAAAATCCCGTGCGAAAGCCGTGCGAAAACTTTTTTTTATTTTTTTGAAATTTTTTTTTTCAAAAATTCTTTTTTTGATGTTTAATCCATACAATTATATACCCCAGGGAAAATAATGGGTGAACCCGTTGGGCATTAGAGCACCCATCCACCCGTTACAAATTTAACGGTCTCAAAACGTGCGAATTTGATGAAATGGCTTGATCGAAGGCCAAATGACATTATTTCTCAACCATTATTTTTTGAGGGTGGTATAACAACATATAATGAGGGTGGAAAAAAGAATTTTTGAAAAAAAAAATTTCAAAAAAACGATAAAAACATTTTCGCACGGTGCGAAATGTTCTCATTTGAAAATTTTCCTATATATATATACATATATATATATATATATATATATTAGAGTGTTGTGTTGGTGTAGGTATAAGTATCGTGAGTGTTGTGTTGGTGTAGGTATAAGTATCGTGTTATGTATATAGAGTATTCTGATATGGGTTTTGAGTCTCACTCAAGTTTGAGTGGGTATACTCTTAAGTACATTGTTACATATGTATGTGGTTTGCGTGTAGTACCATGAATATAGCGATGAATGCTGTATGTATAGTGATAGGATTGTTTGTGCCTGGTTGTGTTACGCACATGATTGTGGGTGGCTATACCAGTATGTAGTTATAGGTGTTGGCCTTGTGGTATAGTTATTTACTAAGGACTTGCATGTGTGAATGTATATGTGCTAGCTAAAGTAAGTGTGTAGATGTGTTGAGTATATAATGGTATGAAGGAATGTTATATTAGCGTGTGTGGGTGTGCACCATACACGGGTAAGTATGTGCTTAGTTATAGATATTTGTAATTATGGTACGTGTGATGAGTCTTGAATATAGTTATATGACTGTATGTGATGTGAATATATGGTGAAGTATCTGTGTGCATTTGAATGACTATATATTTGTGAAATTCTAGTAATGGTGAATGTATATTAGATATATTAAACTTGATTTAATAATGGTATGGTGTGATTACATGTGTTGATGTGGTTGGTGTTGGATGTATACTAGGAAATATTAGGGAGTAGTATACCCATGTTTGTTTTGTGCATAGGTAGTATATGTAATGCCCTACAAGCTACTGCACAAGTACTAGAGGGGGGGTGAATAGTACTTTAAAAATAACAAGGAGTATAATTCCTAATTATAATGCAAACAACTACCAAATCAATTTGCGGAAGCTTAAATTGAATGACAACAACAAAATTAACAATGCTAACAAGAGATGTTACTGGGTTCGGATCCACCCAAGTCTCCCCGACTTGTTCCCGGTGATCCTACGTCCCAACCACCCGGATCCCCTCCGGATACTTGAGTTAGAAACCCTAACTCAAGATTTCCACTATGAAATACTTGTGAAAATCCTCCACAAGTCAAATCATACAAAATGTAATTTGTGACTCCCACAACCCGGGATCACAACCACACTCTCACAACCGAGAGTGAAACTTACAAATCAAATATGAAATGAAATAAGAAAACTTCTTACCGAACAAAATACCTATGCCTTGAGTATTGCTTACGAATTAGGGCAAGGATGATTTTGGGGGAAGAAGTGGCACCAAACCCTAGCTCCAAGATGTAGATCAGCGATGGAGAGCTTTGGGGATGTTGGTGACCTAGAATCAAGCACTTGGCTTGGAAGGCTTCACACTCAATGAATCTCTCTTTGGAAGTAAGAGTGAGGAGAGATTATTGAATGGAAAGAATGAGCTTTGAATGCACTTGGAATGATTTCTCTTGATCTCTAAACTTGCAATAATATCAGCCTTGGCAGCAATGAATGCAGCCCAATAAGTATATATAGGATAGAGGAGAGAGAGAGAGAAAAACGTTTCAATTAAAGCTCCAACGGCTCTTTTCTGAACTCAACTAGTCAGTCAAAGAACAACCACCGACCGACTAGTTCATCAACTAGTCGGTCGGTCAATTAACGTAAACCGACTAATGAGTAAACTGAGAAAAGATCAAAGTACAGACTAAGGAACTAGTCGGTCTAAGAAGAGTAGCTGACCGACTAGTTTCACAACTAGTCGGTCGGTTACTCAACGTGGACCGACTAACAGATAAAACTGAAGTCTGAGAAGAATTAGACTTAGTCGGTCCAAGAACAAATGTTGACCGACTAATTCACCAACTAGTCGGTCACCAAATGAACATAGACCGACTAACAATAAACAGTAAGTATGGTGAAAAATTTGGCATGTACAGTAAACTAAACTAGTCGGTCTAAGAAGAAAAGTTGACCGACTAGTTCATCAACTAGTCGGTCGATCAACGAGCACAGACCGACTAATGATAAACAATAGCTCAAGCTCAAATGTGCATGAACAGGGAAAGCTCAACTAGTCGGTCACAGAAGCATCACAGACCGACTAGTTTACAAACTAGTCGGTCGGTGAGTCAACTTAGACCGACTAACTGTAAACAGTAAAGAGCAATGAATTAACTGAGAAGAACTAGTCGGTCCAAGAAGCTTGGCTGACCGACTAGATCACTAGCTAGTCGGTCAGTTCTTCTTCTTGAACCAACTAACATGCACAAGAAGTCCCGAATTGAAGCGCGATGCTTCGGGAGGGATTGTATGGACTTCTACTAAGATCCTAGAGCTAAGATATGAGCGTTATGAAGATTTAAAACGTAAGACCTACTCAAGGCTTAACATTCTACGAAAGAAGCTTAAAGACTATAAATTAAACTTGACGATACCGTCTTCAATAGCTTCAATCGAATCTTCATGACTTCTAAATAGGTCCATAAGCTTCAACGAAGCTTTAGGCATACGATCACGTGCTTTGAGAAGTCTTGAGACGTCGTAATTGATATTCAAGTGAATTTGGCGACGATCTCCATAACTGCGCTCACAAAGTGTTAGTTCATATTATATTTATGTTTGTTCATCATCCAAAACCAAATCCGGGGAGTCCAATATCCAACATTCTCCCCCTTTTTGGTGATGACAAACCAACATAAATAATAATCAAAAATAATAATTCAAATGAAATTTACTTACTCCCCCTGCATTGATGACACGTTAATTCCAATTTAAACAAAAATAATACGCATCAAGCAGACGAGTGAAGTATATTAAATGATAATCGATTATTGAATTATTGAAATACCAAACGTAGGTTATTGAAATATCGGATTTGAAAATCCATTTATATATCTTAACTCCCCCTGAATCTAACACATCAAGTTAGATTCTTGGAGAAATGCTTTAAATTTTCATTTGGCACATCGTTATTATTATATCTCTCCCCCTTTGGCATAAGCAAAAAGAGCGGGAGAATAAAAACGACAACAACAATGGCCTCAAATTAAAAAGCACGGGAGTCGTAGAATACGACGAAGGTTCAAGTGACACCAAAGAGAAAAATACGAATAGAATCAAGGCGTGTCAAAGATACCAAAGTCGAAAAATCGTAAAACGAAATCATCAAAACTCAAATCATTTTACCGGATTGAGTTATGGAATATACTATCCAATATCAACATTTCTTGGTTAATTTAGTGCATGGAAAACAATTCTATGTTTTCATAGAAGAAATTTCTATTAAACCAAGTGAATATCGTCGAGCGACGAAATCAAACATTAGAGACAGAAAAATTATACATTGCACAATATAATGAAATGACAACTGCGATGTATTTATATATATATATATAATATGAAGCAGAGTACATCATCGATATACAAAACATCGATCGACTGATCGGGGCACAAAAATACATCATCACATGACAAAATATCGGAGTGTCAACAAAAAATACATCATCATCAAACATATCAAAATACATCATCACAGATATCAAAAAGACATCAAAATGATCCAAAATACATAGCCACCCATACTATCCTACCCAACATCTCTCACAACTAGATATATCATCCAAAGAGTATCAGGAGAGGCCTCGGAGAAACTCAAGAGGCAGCGGGAGGACCAGAAGCAACTGCAGGCTCAGCAGGAGAAAAAGAGGTGACTGGATCAGCAGGAACGTCCGGAAGATCAGCAGGAGAGACGACTGAAGTGGCAACCTCTGAAGCAGCAACCGTAGTGGCCTCGGGAGCACCAGTCGGAGTATCCACCACAGGAGTGGTGGAAACAGGTGTGCTATCGGGGGCACCAGCAGAAGAAGCAGCAACAGCATCACCGGAAGTGGTAGCACCAGCAGCAGCAGTACCAGTAGAAGTGCCCTCGGGGGCACGAGTCGAAGCACGACAAAGCTCCTCAACATCCTCCTCAGCCATCTCATCTAACTCCTCATCCTCAGACACGGAAGGAGGAAGCTCAACACCCATAAGACGAGCCATACGGCAGACTACCTCCTCGGTACGAGCCAAGCGGGACTCGTGACGACGAAGTATCCGTACGACATCATCCAGGGTGGCAGAGGGAGCAGCAGAGGCACTGGCAGAGGCAGGGACAGACGCTGAAGGTGTTGTCCTCTGAACGTGACGAAGCGCCGCAAGAGATTTCTTGACGGCCGTCGCGTTCAAGGGAGGACCAAGGGGACGCTCATCGTCACGAGGCAACGTGACACGAAAATGACGAAATACGAGGGTCAATAAGCAAGGAAATGGGATATGAGCCGATTTATTGGACTTGCGAATACACTCGAAAGAATCAATCTTATCGAGTATAATGCGAGCCCAATTAATCGAGCTCCCCATGAAGATAGCATAGATAAGCTTCAGAAAGGGCTGGGACGGGAGAGATGAGGAGCCGTACTTGGGAAGCAAGCACGACTTCAGAATCAGATTTAGGACCCATGCATTTGGCTTGAACGATTTAGATGGCACGCCAATCATGGCAGGAGGGATCTGATGGAAAATCGCTGAAAGGATGGTCTGATCAAGAGAAGAAATATCGTCAACCGAGATATCAGAGGGAAGAAGGCCAGACGAAGAGATACCCAAAATCTCTCCTAAGATTTCCGCAGTGAGGACTATAGGAGTCCCCAAAACGGTCGTCTCAACAGAGTGGGTCTGATCGTACTGACCCCGGATCCTATTCGCATAGAAAAGCTTCACTAATCTAGGGTATGGGTTAGGATTCGCCTTCGGGTCAAATCGAAGGTAAACGAGGAGACCCGACGACGAGAGAAGATCAGCTAACCCTAAAAAGTCGCTAAACTGGACGAAATGCTCCAGAAGCAGAGGGCAATGTTCGATACGGTTGTACGCCACGAGACACATAGGGTCGTCGCGACACAACGAAATATCGACACCGCCCACCGGCATCGGACCCTTTCCCTTAGGCTTACGGGTAGACGTACGAGGGTGTGTGCTAGACTCGGGATGGATAGGAGGAGTGGGTTCCCTATGAGTCTCGGTCTCGGGGTTATACTCCGTATCGGAATCGGTAGGAGTATGGAATGAAGAAGGAGAGGCAAGAGCTTTGGGCTTGGGCTTAGGCTTGGACTTAGGCTTGGGCATAGGCTTGGGCTTGGCGGTCGTCGTCCTCTTCTTCTTGAGAGGAGGCGAAGACGACGAAGGATGGGTGGTCTTGGCACGGCATTTCGGAGGGGTTGGATGCTCGGGATCCGAAGGGTTTTGGTCTACGGTCATCGGCGAGGGGCTAGATGGAGTGATCGGGATACGTGTTCTTGCCATAGTCGAAGCAAGACACGGCACAAGAAGATCAAAAGAAGAAGCCCTAACCGAAAAAGACTTAGACCCTAAGAACCCTAGAAACCCTAGAAACCGAGCTAACCCTAGCTCTAGGAATGGAAATCTAACCCTAGAAGGAGAAGAAGAAATCACCTAGAAGGAGAAGAAATCACCTAGAAGGAGGGGCCGACGGTGGAGATCGATGGAGATGGCCGGAAAACGGCCGGAGATCGATCGGAAGTCGAAGGGTCTTGAGAGGGATCGGGGTTTCGAGCTGGAGGAGAAACACTTTGGACCGATTAGAATGAGAACAGACCGACTAAACTGAGTTTAAGTCGGTCGAGATCGCAAATGACCAAACAGTCCCTGGTACAACTAGTCAGTCACAGTTCAAGCACTGACCGACTAGATCACGATCTAGTCGGTCGGTCAATGAGCTTGAACAGACTAGTTGCAAACAGTGGCTGAATCCAAGATTTACTGACAAGATTTAGTCGGTCTGCGTTTATTTACTGACCGACTAGATCTAAATCTAGTCGGTCGGTCATAGAACATGAACCGACTAAAAAGATGAAATGAAGAGGATACTCAAAAAGGATGAGTTAGTCGGTCTAAGTTCTTCTACTAACCGACTAGATGAACATCTAGTCGGTTGGTGGTTGAACGGAAACCGACTAAAAGAGTCCAAAAAGTGATAATCAAGTTCTCTCTTCAAAACGCTTGGACGATATATCGCAAAATTCTCAATAATCATCTAAACTACCACATTAAACATCGAACGCTTAAATACGACATTCAAAACATGAATTCGAGCAAAAATTCAAAATATCACATAAATTCCCGAAAAATCCAATAAGTCTAGCATGAACGAAATATTTCGAAATATAATAGCATGCAAGAATATTGAAAGAAACATGAATCCTATATCTCGGATTCACCCATAATCCCCAATTCTCGACGCAACCGCACAAAGGAGTCCTCCTTTAGGGGTTTCGTGAAAATATCGGCGATTTGCTTTTGGGTTTCAACGTACACTAAAATGATGTCCTTTTTAGCAACATGATCATCTAAAAAGTGGTGTCGGACATCTATGTGTTTCGAACGGGAATGGTGTACTGGGTTCTTGGAAAGACATATTGCACTTTGGTTGTCAACCATAATAGGGCAAGTATCACAATTAATACCAAAGTCTTTAAGTGTGTGTCTCATCCAAAGAACTTGAGCACACGCAGCACCGGCGGCAATATATTCCGCCTCGGTGGTTGAAAGTGATACGGAATTTTGCTTCTTGGAAAACCAAGAGACAAGAGAATTTCCTATAAAATGGCAAGTGCCACTAGTACTTTTCCTGTCGGATTTGCATCCCGCATAATCGGCATCACTATATGAGATTAACTCATACGTGCTAGATTTTGGATAAAGTAATCCAAAATCAAGTGTATAACTTAGATAACGGAAAATACGTTTTACCGCTACTAAGTGAGACTCCTTAGGTTGAGACTGATAACGAGCACATACGCATACGACAAACATGATATCGGGCCTACTTGCGGTAAGATAAAGTAAACTACCTATCATACCTCGATATAGACGAATGTCTACATCCTTACCGCCCGTATCCTTGTCAAGATGCGTAGTCGTGCTCATTGGAGTCTTTTTCCCGGAAGCACTCTCCATTCCAAATCGCTTAAGCAACTCCACCGTATACTTCGTTTGGTGGATGAAGATTGCATCGTCCATTTGGCGAATTTGGAGACCTAAGAAATACTTGAGCTCACCCATGTGGCTCATCTCAAATTGTTCCTTCATAACATTAGAAAACTCTTCGCAAAGAGCAAAGTTAGTAGCACCGAAAATGATATCATCAACATATATTTGAACTAAAATTATATCATTATTCGCATGCTTAACAAAAAGTGTAGAATCGGCTTCTCCCATTTTAAAATTCAAATCCAAAAGAAAATTCTTTAGGCGATCATACCAAGCTTGAGGAGCTTGTCTCAAACCGTAAAGTGCTTTCTTTAGTTTAAAAACATGATTTGGAAAATTTTCATTTATGAAGCCCGGAGTTTGAGAAACGTAAACTTCCTCAACGACATCTCCGTTTAAAAATGCACTTTTAACATCCATTTGAAATAATTTAAAATCCTTATGGCATGCAAAAGACAATAATAATCTAATTGATTCTAATCTAGCTACCGGAGCGAAGGATTCTTCGAAATCAATACCTTCCTCTTGTCGATAGCCTTGAGCAACTAACCGAGCTTTGTTCCGGACGATGACTTGGTTTTCGTCGGTTTTGTTCTTGAAGATCCACTTTGTCCCTATGACGGTGTGGTTCTTCGATGGCAATGGAACAAGCTCCCAAACTTCATTCCTCTCGAATTGAATGAGCTCCTCCTCCATGGCTAAGATCCAAGCGCTATCTTCGCATGCTTCATTAACATTCTTTGGCTCTATCGAGGAGGCAAAGGCACAATGAGCGAAGTAGTTCACTTGAGATCTCGTCTTGACACTATCATAGATATTGCCGATGACTTGCTCATGAGGATGGTCACGAACGGTATGAAGCCGTTTGGGAATACCTTGGTCACTAGGAACATTCTCAACAACTTCATTAGTTGGGTTAGTCTCAATAGAATCAATAGAATTATTAGACTTAGAATTAGCAAACGAATCACATAAAACATCCAAAGAATCATTATCATTTGAAATTCTAGTTGGAACAAATCCTTCATTAAATGAGACATGAAGCGACTCCTCGATCGTTGAGGTTCGTTTGTTGAATATCCGGTAGGCTTTGCTACGTGAAGAATATCCAACAAAAATCCCCTCATCGGATCTTGGATCGAATTTGTCCAAACTACCATACGTGTTCTTAATAAAACATTTCGAACCAAAAACACGAAAATGTTTAACTTGAGGCAACCTACCAAACAACAATTCATAACAAGTTTGTTTAGTGCCGGGCCTCAAAAGTATTCTATTAAACACATAGCAAGCGGTGTGTACCGCTTCCGCCCAAAATTGATGGCCAAGTTGGCTATCATCAAGCATAGTGCGAGCACACTCCACTAGCGTCCTATTCTTTCTCTCAACTACACCATTTTGAGGAGGTGCACGAGGGAAAGAGAAGGTGTAAGTAATACCAACTTCATCACAAAATGTCTCAAAAGACTCATTCTCAAATTCACCTCCATGATCACTACGAATAGTGACAATGGTGGTTCCTAAGAGATTTTGTACTTTCTTAACAAAAATTGTGAAGTTTTCAAAAGCTTCATTTTTATTACATAATGAAAATACCCATGTAAATCTCGAATAGTCATCTACGATGACAAGTCCATATCTTGCATTTCCTAAGGAAGCAACTCTAGTTGGCCCAAATAAGTCTAGATGTAATAGCTCTAGTGGCCGTTTAGTAGAAATGCTTTTCTTAGGTTTAAATGAAGATTTAGGAAGCTTGCCACGTTGACAACAATCACAAAAACTTTTCTTTTCAAAAACAAGCTTCGGAAAACCTTTAATGGAATTTAATTTTGAAAGCTTATAAAGTGTTCCAAAGTTCACATGTCCAAAGCGTCGATGCCATAAGTGTTGTTCACTTGTGTTGGCAACGAGACATTGTTCATAAGACTTAGGAAGATCCAAAATATAAATATCTTTATGACGAGTGCCGGAAAATAATAATTTATCATTATCTTTTCTTAAAATATGACACAATCCTTTCGCAAAGCTAACTTTGTAACCTTTGTCACAAAGTTGGCTTATTGAAATAAGATTATGATTTAAACCATTAACAAGATAAACATCACTAATTAAGGGTTTAGATGGGTTACCTACTTTACCAACACCTATGATGGTTCCGCTCTCGTTGCCTCCAAATACGACGCGGTTTCCATTTGCTATGGGAACCACTCCAGAGAGCAAACTTGCGTCACCCGTCATGTGTTTTGAACACCCGCTATCGAGTATCCAATTTCCCTTGGAGCTAAATTTAAATTTGTTGCTCCTTTTCTTTTTCTTTTCCTTGAGTACCTTAAGATAGAGAATTTCATATCATGGTACCTAAGGTCATTGGGTCCAAAAGATTAGACCTTTGGAAGCCAAGTCCAATTGGACTTAGACTTCCCCACATAATTTCTACTATGCACAACATCCGAAAAATACGCATTCATATACATTTGTTTTTCGTCCATGCTTGTGTCCTTTGGGCTCCAAATTGTGAAAATCTTGGGAGCCCTCATCCTATTGGGTGCATGCATTCGACGTTGATTTCTACGTGATGCATGTTGTGGATAGGCATAAGGAACATGATGGAATGGTGCACGATGAGAATTATTCATATGATGTTGTGGGTGAACATATGCATGTGTGGAAACACATGCGTGAGGGTGTCTCACATTGTGTGCACGTGCCCGAGAATGTGTTGCATAAAAATCATCATATGTATGAGGCGGTGGAGTAGGACGTGTGTTCCTACGTGGCATGGTATTGGTGTACATATAAGCATGCCCATTCTTTGGAGGTCCACCCAAAGTGGGTTTCTTTCCAAAAGAGGGTGTGGACGAGGTGGAAGCACCATTGGTAGATAAACTACCAATAGAGTGTTTGCTACCACTCGTAGAGTCACCGGAAGTTGGCCTAACAAAAGTAGTGGCCGCTTTGGATGGACATCCCATCGTATACCCCAAACCAATGTGGTGATTGGCCGGAAGTAAGTCACTTAGGATTTTATCCAAATGGTCCTTACCCTTATTGAATCTATTGATTCGGCCTAATGTGTTCTCATATTTCTCTTTGAGAGAACGCATAGAAATATCCAAAGTGGATACTTGCGATGTGAGCACATAAACACGAGATTTAAGATTCTCGTTCTCAATACTCAAAGTCGAGTTTTGAGAAGTTAAATCCGCTATCCTATGTTCTTCCGGATCATCAATGCTAACATGTTCAAGTTTAGATTTGAGATTAATAATCTCATTTCTCAACTCTTCAACAACGGTGTCGTTGTTGGTGATGATAGTCTTAGGCGAGGTTTGAATGCTAGCTAGGTCATCTTTTACCTTAGTATATCTATTTACTAATTTAGTGTATTTTGACCATAATTGAGAGTTAGCATTCCTAAGATCATCCATAGTTACCTCATCGTTGCCTTCGTCATCACTATCATCGGAAGAGGAGGATCCTTGATCATGCTCCTCTCTTGCCATGAAGCACATGTGCGCTTGCTCCACTTGCTCATCGTCCGACTCTCCGTTTGAAGAATCCTCGGAGTCGGTGAATGTTGCTCCGACAAGTCCCTTCTTGTACCCCTTTTTGTACTTCTTGGACTTATCGAATTTTGGCGCCTTCCACTTCTCCTTTTGTTTGTTGAGTGGACACTCTGCTTTCATGTGTCCTGGCTTATTGCACTTGAAACACAAAGGAGAGGAAGAGGCGTTAGAAGAACCAAATTTAGCTTTGTTCTTATAGTTACCTTTTCGGAAGAAACGGTTGAACTTCTTGGCCATGAGTGCCATGGACTCCAAGTCCAACTCGTTTTCCGAGTCTTCATCATCGGTTGATGTGGATGTGGATGGAGCGGCCTTGAAAGCAATAGCCTTCTTCTTTGGCTCGTCTTGCTTTAGATAGGACTTCATCTTTTCCTGCAATTTGAGCTTGCTATCCTTGCGTACCTCGTATGACATTAAAGTACCCATTAGTTGAACTACGGTGTACTTATTCATGTCATTACCTTCCTCGATGGCGAAGGTACGCTTTTCCCAAGAAGAAGGAAGTCCTTCGATAAGCTTCAAACACTTCTCCTTTTGGGTGTAGGATTTGCCGAGAGCCTCTAACTCGTTTATGATGTCGACGAAGCGAGCGTAATACTCCTTCATCTTCTCGCCCTGTTGCATATGAAACATTTCGTAATCTTTGTTTACAACTACGAGTTTAGAGTCTCTTACCCTACTCGTCCCTTCATGAAGAATGAGGAGGGAGTTCCAAATTTGATATGCACTCTTACATGTGCATATCTTATTGAAGTCCTCGGGCTCCAATGCGCATTGCAAGGCGTTCATTGCCTTGGCATTGCTTACCTCCGCGGCGACCTCCGCGGTTGTCCATTTCTCGAAGTCTTCTTCTTCGGGCTCGATGTATTCCTTCATTGTGGTCCTCCATAAGGATGCACTCCGGAGGAAGGTTTCCATCCGGCATTTCCAGTACCCGTAATTGGTACCGTTGAAGAATGGAGGCCTCGTAGAGGAATGTCCTTCCATCACCGAAGACGCTCCTTCACGGTTCCTGAAGGTGTCATAGTTGGAAGGTGGACGCACGGTCTTGTTGTCGTTGGCAAACATAGCTAAGTATCTGGCTCTGATACCAAATGTAATGCCCTACAAGCTACTGCACAAGTACTAGAGGGGGGGTGAATAGTACTTTAAAAATAACAAGGAGTATAATTCCTAATTATAATGCAAACAACTACCAAATCAATTTGCGGAAGCTTAAATTGAATGACAACAACAAAATTAACAATGCTAACAAGAGATGTTACTGGGTTCGGATCCACCCAAGTCTCCCCGACTTGTTCCCGGTGATCCTACGTCCCAACCACCCGGATCCCCTCCGGATACTTGAGTTAGAAACCCTAACTCAAGATTTCCACTATGAAATACTTGTGAAAATCATCCACAAGTCAAATCATACAAAATGTAATTTGTGACTCCCACAACCCGGGATCACAACCACACTCTCACAACCGAGAGTGAAACTTACAAATCAAATATGAAATGAAATAAGAAAACTTCTTACCGAACAAAATACCTATGCCTTGAGTATTGCTTACGAATTAGGGCAAGGATTTTGGGGAAGAAGTGGCACCAAACCCTAGCTCCAAGATGTAGATCAGCGATGGAGAGCTTTGGGGATGTTGGTGACCTAGAATCAAGCACTTGGCTTGGAAGGCTTCACACTCAATGAATCTCTCTTTGGAAGTAAGAGTGAGGAGAGATTATTGAATGGAAAGAATGAGCTTTGAATGCACTTGGAATGATTTCTCTTGATCTCTAAACTTGCAATAATATCAGCCTTGGCAGCAATGAATGCAGCCCAACAAGTATATATAGGATAGAGGAGAGAGAGAGAGAAAAACGTTTCAATTAAAGCTCCAACGGCTCTTTTCTGAACTCAACTAGTCGGTCAAAGAACAACCACCGACCGACTAGTTCATCAACTAGTCGGTCGGTCAATTAACGTAAACCGACTAATGAGTAAACTGAGAAAAGATCAAAGTACAGACTAAGGAACTAGTCGGTCTAAGAAGAGTAGCTGACCGACTAGTTTCACAACTAGTCGGTCGGTTACTCAACGTGGACCGACTAACAGATAAAACTGAAGTCTGAGAAGAATTAGACTTAGTCGGTCCAAGAACAAATGTTGACCGACTAATTCACCAACTAGTCGGTCACCAAATGAACATAGACCGACTAACAATAAACAGTAAGTATGGTGAAAAATTTGGCATGTACAGTAAACTAAACTAGTCGGTCTAAGAAGAAAAGTTGACCGACTAGTTCATCAACTAGTCGGTCGATCAACGAGCACAGACCGACTAATGATAAACAGTAGCTCAAGCTCAAATGTGCATGAACAGGGAAAGCTCAACTAGTCGGTCACAGAAGCATCACAGACCGACTAGTTTACAAACTAGTCGGTCGGTGAGTCAACTTAGACCGACTAACTGTAAACAGTAAAGAGCAATGAATTAACTGAGAAGAACTAGTCGGTCCAAGAAGCTTGGCTGACCGACTAGATCACCATCTAGTCGGTCAGTTCTTCTTCTTGAACCAACTAACATGCACAAGAAGTCCCGAATTGAAGCGCGATGCTTCGGGAGGGATTGTATGGACTTCTACTAAGATCCTAGAGCTAAGATATGAGCGTTATGAAGATTTAAAACGTAAGACCTACTCAAGGCTTAACATTCTACGAAAGAAGCTTAAAGACTATAAATTAAACTTGACGATACCGTCTTCAATAGCTTCAATCGAATCTTCATGACTTCTAAATAGGTCCATAAGCTTCAACGAAGCTTTAGGCATACGATCACGTGCTTTGAGAAGTCTTGAGACGTCGTAATTGATATTCAAGTGAATTTGGCGACGATCTCCATAACTGCGCTCACAAAGTGTTAGTTCATATTATATTTATGTTTGTTCATCATCCAAAACCAAATCCGGGGAGTCCAATATCCAACAGTATACCCATGTATATCTATTTGTGAAGTACTACGATTGTATTTGCTGGTGTGAACAATTTATTTGTTTGTGCGTATGTGTACCATGGTATGTAATAAGTGTTTAATAGTTATATAAGGATGGACGTGACTATATGAATGGTTGACATACGTGTATGAATATGACTGACTATGATAGGTGTAAGTGTATAATGTGCATGAATATATACATGTTAGTAGAGTTATTGTTTGACTACCTAGTGCATATATAAGCACTTGTAATGACTATACCCGGTTGAATTATTGTGTGATGTGATTGGGATAGCTACTAGTCTGGCTAGAGATATATTTATAGTTAGAAAGTCCGAGGACGGACTTTATTCTAAGGTGGGTAGGATGTAACGGCCGGTACTCACTATACGTTATACGGCTGTGCATATAGCAATTTCGGGTACCTGATTGGCTTTGTTGCTTTGTATGAGAGCTGTGTCGTTGATGTCGATAAGGCCGTAGCACCTTGGTTGCATCCTTAGCAAGCCAACCCTCGACGTGTGCCCAACTTGAGATTGTTGTCGCCTTTGGACCCCGTACCCTTTGTACGCATATTTTCCTTGAAGTTCGCATATTTTTCTTAGCCTTATCCTTCATTCGAAACGCACGATATGATATGCCGTTGTGACCCTCTGGAAGAGTATTTATTTTTGGAATTATTTTGAAACGTCATTTCACATGTCGTTATCCAACAAAACAACTTTGTTTGAAGGGGTGTCGTAACTTTAGACTTCGTCGCTTGATCTCTTTATTTTTTTATTCTGTCTTCCATTACCCTAGCCGGTGACCAATCATCGTAGCCTCGATTCTCTCATCGACACGGTCGTCCCGATATTTTTATTATATTTTTCGGACACTGTTTAGTTGGCCTTTCACACTAATCACCTTCAACCTGTAATTAGTCTAGCTTATCCCCAATTCAAACTTAATTAAATCTGATTTGATCTTAGCCATAGGATCTACATCTCATGTTGAATTATTCCCTGGCTATTCACCATCATATATCACACAAATTACACTCCCCCCCTCTCAAATTCTCTCTCCCCAACCACCTAACTCTACCCAAACTCTAAATTTATATAGCAAAACCATCATCTTTCAATCTAACCCACGTTTTCTCCCATGACAAACATTTCCCAGCCGCCATCTCTCTTTTCATCTCCCCCACGCACGCGCATCCTCCCCCTCCGGCCTCCGGCCAAGGCCCTAGCCGCCGGCGGCTTGCCCCGACAACCCCTGCCGGAAATCGCCCCCAAGCACCGCAACATCATCTTCCAAGCGCGCAAACCCCCAAGAGCCGTATGCCTCCCAGTTATTCTTCAACCCGACGACAAACACCCTAGCTCACCGACCCTGCCGCCCCAACACCGGTCACCCCCACATCCAAACTGCCGCCGGTCACCACAGGATCGCCGGAGCTCCATGATCCGCACCCACCCACGCACAAGAACTCACCCATAGATCCGATCTCCCCTCACCCAGATCTGATGAACTCTGGCCTTTCCCTTGCAACTGCCCACTTGCCGGCGCCCCTAGGAGCAGTCCTGCTGTCGCCCAGCGCTGCGCAGCACCGCCGCATGCCCCGGCCACTTCCGGCCATCCCCATTGCCGCCAAGAACTTGCCGCAACCCCCCACTTATCCGGTCATATCACTTCCTTGCACAGCAACAATGGTCGCCCTCTCCTCCACCCTTAGGCCTTGCTGTCCGACCTCCTAGGGCTGCCGACGGCCGCTCAGATTAGTCCCCGTTTCCCCAAGCTGTTGTACTTCACATATTAGCCCCTCTTCCGCTTGTTGAGTCTTGGGCCGCGCCGTTGCCGCGTGCAACTCAACAGCAGGCCGAGTTTCATTTGAACGATGCCCCTGTCGTTCATCCACTTTCCATGGCCATCTATGTGCCGTGCTACTTCTCCGCTAGCTGTAGACGTCACCATACCTTGCACGCTATCGGAATCCAACCCCTGACGTCGCTACCCGACGTCAGTGTAGCTCTCGTGTCGTGTGAAGGTATATTTCTAACTGTAGGAACCCCAACCATCGCATGTTAATACAAGATTAAAAACAATTATTTTTACTGCTTTGTAACTCACTAATCTAACTTAATAATACGGGAATGTAGGGTGATTGTTGGACTGAGCGTGGGAGCTCTGGACGTTGAGAATCTGTGATTGGACTTTGAGAATTGTGATACCAGCACGTATTTCAGGCAAGTGAAACTTGCCAACTTGTGTTTAGGCCATGTTTTAGGCCATCCCTCGTTTTTTGCGTAAAAGAGACTAGGCGACGAAATGATAGTCGCCTAGACGCAACTTCAAGATCTAGCTTGACAACGAAGTGAGATCCGACACTCTGCCCTGCCTTTCATACATTTTGCCTGTCAAGTTTAATTTCTATATCTGTACTCACTTTATTTGTACTCTTGCCATGCCATTTATACATTTTTCCTGTCACGTTTATTTTCTATATATGTATGCACTTTATTTGTACTCTTGCCATGCCATGCATCCTAACATGTCATTCCATGCTTGAATGTTGCGTTCGTAACACACGCTACTTGTACTTCCTTATTGAGGCTAGGCATCTGCGTTGCAGGTACAATCCTATGCCACGTACACTTCCTGCCTCGTGAACCAGAAGCAAGCTACGTGTGTTGGTCGAAAGCCAATGCCCGATTACACGTGGATGGGTAGGGTTAAGCGATCACTTGAGCGTTGGAGTTGGCCCGTACAGCCGCTCCAGCCAAAGGGCGTAAACTCTGTGCACGACATGCTTACTTGTCTTGTAAATCAATGTGAATGTTTTAGTAGCTTTGCTACCCTTGCCTTGTCATACTTGTTGCACTTCTTACTTGTAGCATCCATGCCTTAAACTGCCATGTCATTGCATATTTTAGAACTGCTGGGCTGTTTTCCCTTTCTTTTAGTTTCCTTGCACAAAGTCTCTTGTAGACTTTGCTGACATGCGCCCTCGTCTCTTTTGGGTGTCGCATGTTAGTTACTGAGCCAGAGCCCGTTGCTAAGGGCGAGGTGTTTGCTGACGCTGAGCCCGAGTCCACTATTGACGTGGAGTTCGAGGACACCGGTGACCAGTCGTAGAGAGTTCTTTCTGTGTTGCTTTCTGCTTAATTCTTGTTAGGTTGTCGGTGCGTAACACCTCTTTTTTAAGTTGATGTTATTTATTATGTCGGCCATGCTTTAGGCCTCTTTTCAGACTCTTGTACTTTCCTTTACAACTTGTCTCTGAATGTTTGGAATAATCTGGATGTTATTGGTGGAGTTTTATTTCTGCTTTAGATTATTATTATCTTTGTTTCAATTCGTGGTTGCAAGGACCTAGTTATTGGAAGTGTTTTTTTAGACGCTTATCAGACTTGTAGCTTTATAGCTCCAGGTATGAGCGGACCTCATCACGCCTCGCCTTCCGTTTATGGGAAGCGGGTCCTGACATTCTCCATCAAACTCAACCTTATCTGCATGCATGAAAAATCACCAAATTTATACATCATTTTCTACCCATTTGAATAAGAATTTCAACTACTGTGTATTTAAAAGTATATACTTACCAAATGGAAAATCTCGAAAATCATTACTTTCAAATGCCTGAAAGCAAGCAAATGCTCCTTTATCCTAGAAGGTCTGCTGACCGCTGAGATCTTCTGGGAAGATTTGAAGGTGAATTTTCGTTGCGTAGTTAGCCTGATTTCATTGGAGTCATTTTCTACCGCCTTCCCATTCTCTTTACATGCATCTACATCATGAAGGATATGGTCCACATTGAAATTGTTGGAGTAACTTTCAATTTGTCTTCCATTACAGTGGTATATATCTACATCAAGCAGAACGAAGTAATGGTTAGAATTTGTCCTGTTAAACTGAGAAACAAACATATTTTAATATGTCCAGATAAAATAGCGCCGCTAAGTGCACAGTTAGAGAGACGGTGTATGCACAGTTAGCGAGAAGATGCCAGTTGAGTGCTTCAGGATGGAAATGAAACTACTGGCATTGTAATAAAGAAGAATAGAAAATATGAAGATGCAAAGAACATCTTCGTGTCCATATATAAGTGATGTATTCAATTTTAGCATCACGTCACTTGCCTCTAGTTTATTGGCCATCTTTGTGTATTGTAGCCGAAGCAGTCATGAACAAAAAAAAGCATGTTGAAGAATAAAAATTGTACAAGTAGAATCAGATAGAAACAGATAGAATACTATCATCACGAAGTGTAGTGGTTGATGAGGTCTTGTGGGTATGGACGCCATTTATAGACGAGTTGGACTGCCCATGGATGAGGATGCGACTACAGTTGAGTTAATGTGAGTCTACGGAAAGAACCCGTGAGTTTACAGTTGTTGTGCTCGTGAATATACAGAATATACAGATGTTGCGCTGTGAGTTATTATTGCGGGTAATCTCATATTTCTTAATGTGCACAAAGCGACAAATCGATTGGATGGGTTTGCACGATGAGTAATTTTCCAATCTTTTCTGTTGTGCGCGCTGAGTGAAGTCTGATACGTTTTGTTTTACTGGATCTATTATGCAGAATCTCGCAGACTCTACTGTACAGTGTACACACATGATCTCACATCTGATAATACCACTGTACACACATGGGCTTATAGTGGAACCAATTAATCCGCACGCACAATGGAAAAAATTTGATTATTTTTGTTGGGCTGGAAAATAAAGAATTTTATAAGTTTTGACGGAGAGTAATTTTCTTAATAGCATCAATTTTTCTCAAGGAGCAAAACGGTTCAGTTTCCTTGTTTTGTGCGGAGAGTAATTTACCTCTTTTTCAGCTGAGCCTAAAATACATAGGATTGCACATTTTTCTCGATGGGATTACGCGTTGAGTAAATAAGATGTTCATTCCCGAGATCCCTGGAATTACTGTAGTATAACGGACTTATACTCATCAATTTGAATGGTCAATTTCACTATAAATAGACCGTGAGTGCCCTGGGTGCCCTGAAGATGCGTATGAAATCGGAGGAGTACAAGCTTATGAGTCATCTCCCAAATATGCTCCTTTCCCTGGTCTGCGAAGAGAAGAATGGCTCCTTGGCATTTGGGCCCATGATGGATGCCCTGGGTCACATAGGTTGGCCGTGCATGGCTACGGTCCCTCTGAGGCACAAGCACTCCCTCCTGTTCTTTTTGATCTCTTGGCTCGTAGCAAAATTGGCTAAATCTGACTGTGGATGAAAAAAATCATAATTGTCACTTTCCTCTTGTAGATTTCCAATTTTGGCTGCGAGCCAAGAGATCGAAAAGAACAGGAGGAAGTGCTTATGCCTCAGAGGGACGGTAGCCAAGCCCGGCCAACCTATGGGACCCAGGGTAGTCATCCAGAGACCAAATGCTAGGGGGGCCATTCTTCTCTTCGCAGACCATGGAGAGGAGCATAGTTGGGAGACGACTACATCAGCTTGTACTCCTCCGATTTCATACGCATCTTCAGGGCACCCAGGTCATTCACGGTCCATTTAGAGTGAAATTGACCATTCAAATTGATGAGTATAAGTCCGTTATCCTACAGCGAGCCCTCATCTTCTAAAAACTTCCTCTACTTCTCACCATTCAATCGGAGTTCCTCTCCTTGTCTTTGAAGCGGCTTCATACTTGACTGCAGGTTACAACGATGCCTCCTATGACGACACTCATATCCAGCCGATGATGGCAGAAAATCAGCAACAATGGTAATAAACGGAACGAAGATGGTCGCCCGATGAACTCGTGGAAGTTGAAGGGGGAAGCACGCAGTTCACGCCGACAATTTATCCCTTAAAGAGCCCCTTCATTGCAAACATCTACGAAGACAATCATATGTATCTGTTTGTAAGAGCATAGGCTAATGTATCAGTTTGGATCTGTATCTGTATGTACATCAATATATTTGAATGGCTGGGTCATTTTGAAAATTTCATCAATTTGAATATGTATGAGATTTAATCTAAAATTTTGCAAGCAGTTTCTGAATTCGATTGAATATGTCTTCAGATTGAATATATCATATTTAATCTAAAAGTTTGCATGTAGTTTCTGAATCAGATTGAATAAGTAACCGGTTTAATCTACAATGTTTTCAGATTGAATAAGTATCATACTTAATCTAAAAGTTGGCTCTGTAGACTCGAGGGTCTCTTAGGTAGACTAAAGGTCCAAATATAACGTCGTTGTGCTCTTTGAGCACTTATGTTGGTTCTGTGCGTTGAGCAATTTTGATTGCGGCTATAAATTTTCCAACGTGCTTCCCAACGGTCAAACATTCTTAGGAAAATCATCTGTATGGTATCAATCTGTTGTAGATTCCCGTGCATTCTCTTGTATATTCACGAGAGCTCCACTATAGCATGACAGGGTCTTCGATGTAGCCACAGAGTAACTCTAATGCATTATCATCCTCATCAAACAAAACAATTTGATTCCATGCATTGTGCGTTGTGCATATTGAGTAATTCCTGTTTTACATCGGTTTTGCGCGGTGAGCAATTCATATAGTGACTCACTGCTGTGTAGAATTATGAGGACTCTAGTGGACACAGGCTGGGAGAAAAATTTACTCACCGCGCACAACGGGCTAAACAATAACGCGATGTGCGTGGTATTAAAAAAGGTGAGTTTGTGGTATTATTACTCAGAGCGCACACCCCGCTGTGAGCAGGGGTTAATAGCCTTGTTTTGAAGTAATATTCATACGTGTGCGTAACGGTTAAAATTAAAACCCGTTGGGAGCGTCGGGTAAAATTGTTGCAGTGGTTAAATTATACCACGCGCACAACAGCATGTAAAGTTATAATCGACGTGGATTAAACTTGGGCGGTTTGCGCGTTGAGTAAATAAATGTTGATTCCCGAGATCCATTGCATTACTGTAGGATCACGGACTTATTATACTCTTCGTTTTGATTGGTCCATTTCCCATATAAATGACGGACAATGAGCCCTCATCTTCTCACAACTTCCTTTACTTTCTTCTATCATCTTCTTCTTTATTTGCCCACACAACCTCCGTATAGAAACAATAAGTTCTTCAGCTGTTCGTGCATGCTTGATATAGATAGGGACGATAGCATTCATCGAGTAGTCTTTTCACGAAAAGGTAAATGGTTGATGTTGGAAACTTACGCAATGACGGTAATAAACGCACTACGAAGGGCTATCGTCCATTTATAATCAAGCATGCCCGAAAAAGGGCTGCTAGATGTGAGGATTTCTCCTTCCACCATGCCCATCCCTGACACAGGGCATCCAGGGCAGCCACCCAGGGCACAGGGTCAGGGGGACACCACCAGCACATTGTGTGAAGTATGATACATACTTGACAGCCGGTTAATGACGCCTGCAATGACGACACTCCTATCCTGCCTACGGTTTCTGAAAGTCAGCAACGATGTTAATAAAAGCAAAGAAGATGGTCGCCTCGGTAACTAGATGGTTATAGATGGTTATGGTAGCCCGGGCAACCATCTTCATTGCGTTTATTAACGTCATTGCCGATTTTCGGCAACCGTAGGCAGGATATGAGTGTCGTCATTGAAGGCGTCGTTGTAGGGTGAAGCACGCAGATCACGCCGACAATTTATCTCGTAAAGATCCCCTTCATTGCAAACATCTACGAAGACAGTCATATGTATCTGTTTGTAAGAGCGTAGGCAAATGTATCAGTTTGGATTTGTATCAGTATGTGCATCAATATATTTGAATGGGTGGGTAATTTTAAAAATGTCATCAGTTTGATTAAGTATCTGAGTTGATCTATAAGTTTGCATGCAGTTTCTGAATTTGAGTGAATATGTAGCCGATTTAATCTAAAATGTCTTCAGATTGAATATTTATCAGAGATAATCTAAAAGTTTGCATGTGGTTCGCATTGGAATTAAAATTATAGCATCCGACAAATATGCTCAAAGCACAAACCGGAAAATTTATTCCCGTTGGCGCGTTAACGCGCACAACGGGCATAATTCTGCTAGTTGTGCGCATTTAACAATTGTTCCTAAAATACCTTATATGCGCAAAGCGAACACCTGGCTTTGCTTGTTGTGCGCTTTGAGCAATTATTTAACATTAAAAATTTGCTCACCGCGCACACCGGCCATAAATTTCTTTATTACGAGCGTTGAGCAAATATGTAAGTGGCTATAAAGTTTTCCATATCGCTTTCCAACGCTCAAACATTCTTGGGAAAATCATGTGTCTGGTATCAATCTGCTGTAGATTCACTATCAGTCTTTTGTATATTCACGAGAACCTCTCTGTAGCATGACGGGGTCATCGATGTAGCCACACAGTAAAACTCTATTGCAGTCTAAACATCATCAACCAATACAATTCGCAACCATGCGTTGTGCGTTGTGCGCATTGAGCAAGTCCCGTTTTCCATGCGTTTTGTGCGGTGAGCAATTATGATAGTTACTCGCTTCTGTATTATTTAGCACGGTGTGCGCATCGAATAAAATGATTAAAAAATCTTAATGGAGAGTAATATTATTGCGAGTAATTTTCCTATTAGCATCAATGTTGATCAAGGTGAAAAACCGTTGAGTTGCCTTGTTTTGCGGGGAGAGTACCTATTATGTTTCGTTATTATACTCTTCATTTTGATTGGTCCAATTCCCCTATAAATGGCAGACAAGGAGCCCTCATCTTCCCACAACTTCCTCTACTTTCTTCTATCATCTTCCTCTTTATTTGCCCACACAACCTCCGTCTGGAAACAATAAGGTCTTCTTATGTTCGTGCATGATGCATGAGGTAGAAATGGACGAGATGGAGATGGATATGTAGTGTAAAGATGAGATGGTCTTCTACTGTTCGTGCATGATGCTTGAGATAGAAATGGACGATAGAATTCAACCAGTACTTTTTTCACGTAAAGATAAATGGTTGATGTTGGAAACTGCAATGATGGTAATAAACGCAACGAAGGGATATAGTCCATTTATAACAAAGCATGCACGGGGAACGGCCATCTCCTCTTTACACTCCATCTCATCCTCCAACCCCTTCATCTTTACACTATACCTCGTCTAAGACAACAAACACTTCCTCCCGTCCGTTCTGATCTCGAAGATGAAAAGCTCATTCTATTTATTACGCAACCATGTGTTGGTGTTCACCGCCTCTTGGGAATCGGAGTTCTTTTCGGTGTATTCGAACCGACATCATACTTGACAGCAGGTTACAACGACGCCTGCAATGAAGACACTCCTTCCGGGCTACGGTAGTAGAAAGTGGGCAACGATGTTCATAAACACAACGAAGATAGTCACTTCGTTGCGTTTATTAACGTCGTTGCCGACTTTTTGCAACCATAGCCCAGATTGGAGTGTCATCATTGCAGGCGTCGTTGTAGGGTGAAGCACGCAGATCACGCCGACAATTTATCCCGTAAAGAGCCCCTTCTTTGCAAGCATCTACGAAGATAGTCATATGTATCTGTTTGTAAGAGCGTAGGCAAATGTATCAGTTTGGATTTGTATCAGTATGTGTATCAATATATTTGATTGTGTGGGTCATTTTGAAAATGTCATCAGTTTGATTATTTATCAGAGTTAATCTCAAAGTTTGCATGCAGTTTCTGAATTTGAGTGAATATGTAGCCGATTTAATCTAAAATGTCTTCAGATTGAATATGTATCAGAGATAATCTAAAAGTTTGCATGTAAACATGTTAATTTTCTCATAGACGGAACTTAACAACTTGCTTGGAGGGACATTTCCGTGTTCTTTACAATACGTCGATAAAGACGACAGTGGTTGAGTAAGTGTGACGTGATCCGTGGACGGGCTGGCGTGCAGTTCCACTTTACTGTAAAATGCATCGGGATGAGAAACGGGAGGTCGAGGAGTGGAAGGCAGGCCGTTGGATGGCGGAGGGACCCATTGTCTAGGAACGGGGTTGCCCAGTAGGGTGATTTGGCATGGCAATGCGTTCACCGGTGACTTGGAGCGTCACCCTGCGGGCGTCGACGCCTCCCCCGGTGGTGGAGGTCGTCGCGGAGTAGGTTCTGGAGGGGAGGACCGGTCCGCCGTAAGTCCTCTATATCCCCTGGCATAAGTTGTCCAAGGGAAGTCGGGGAGTGGAAGGCACGCCGCTCCATGTGTAAGAGGAATAACTCGCCGGTGATCCGCCTGTAAGAGGAATAATTCGTCGGGAAGGAGATGTCCGGTTTCAACCGAGGGCCTATCCAACGATCGGGCCAACGGGAGGTTTGTTTTGAGAGGGGAGGAGTGTCTAGAGGAAAATTGCCCCTAACACCCTGGGTTTGTGAGGAGATATCAAATACGGGGGCATCTCGCTCCCTTTCAACCTTCATGGGAGGCGAACTAAGGCTTTTCTTTCTTTGCGTTGAGCTATTATGTCTGAGCGTTGAGCAATTAAGTAAGCGGCTACAAAACCACTCAAAACTCAAAATTGCTCACCGCACACAACCACTCAAGACTCAGAATTGCTCACCGCACAAAACCACTCAAAACTCAGAATTGCTCAGCGCACAAATCCACTCAAAAATCAAAATTGCTCAGCGCACACAACCACTCAAACTCAGAATTGCTCACCGCACACAACCACTCAAAAAATCAGAATTGCTCAGTGCACAAAACCACTCAAAACGCAGAATTGCTCACCGTACACAACCATTTTTTTCAAGTCCATGTGCTCATGTGCATGTGTTATTTGCTAGTATAAGTATAATTAAAAACCCATTTACTCACGTGAGGATGAAATGCCACGAATTTCTCCATTGGGTCACATTTGCTCTTGCTTTTGAGGACAATTGTGTCATTTTTTGGGTCAAAAGGTCTCCCTGAGAGCATTCAAATCGCGACAGCTACATCAATTCTCTCCCATCGCAATCAAGGGTCTCTTCATATGTATGGTATCAATCCGCTGTAGATTCATGAGCAGTCTTTTGTATATTCTCGAGAACCCCTCTGTAGCATGACGGGGTCTTCAATGTAGCCACACAGTGACTCTACTGTTGTCTCATCCTCATCAACCAATACAATTTACAACCATGTGTTGTGTGTTGTGCGCATTGAGCAATTCCCGTTTTCCATGCGTTTTGCGCGGTGAGCAATTTTGATAGTTACTCGCTTTTGTATTATTTAGCCCGGTGTGCACGTCAAATAAAATGTATTAAAAAAATCTTAATGGAGAGTAGTATTATTGGGAGTAATTTTCCTATTAGCATAAATGTTGATCATGGCGAAAAACCGTTGAGTTTCCATGTTTTGCTCGGAGAGTAATTAACCTAATTTGATCCACATGTTAAAGTAATTGGGATTACGTGATTTTCGCGGTGGAATTACACGGTTTGAGCGTTGAGTAAATAAATGTTGATTCCCGAGATCCATTGCATTACTGTAGGATCACGGACTTATTATACTCTTCATTTTGGTTGGTCCAATTCCCCTATAAAAGGTGGACAAGGAGCCCTCATCTTCTCACAACTTCCGTTAGTTTCTTCTATCATCATCTTCTTTATTTTCCCACACAACCTCCGTATAGAAACAATAAGTTCTTCTGCTGTTCGTGCATGCTTGATATAGATATGGACGATAGCATTCATCCAGTAGTATTTTCACGTAAAGGTAAATGGATGATGTTGGAAACTTACGCAACGAAGGGGTATCGTCCATTTATAATCAAGCATGCCCGACAATGCTGGGGGGTGTTGTAACTGCGTTAATAAGAAAATTTGTCCCAAAAAGCACTATGAAAAATGTGTACGATGATCATACCATATTCTTTTGGGGTGATATTGGCTATGCTGTCTCACATGTTTCAGGACAGCTACTGGGTGTTGTACCATGCAAGATTGTTATTCCCTCCTATTATGATTTGTGGCTATATATTTCTTTTGCGTATCTTTCTATACACTTCATATCCATCACCATCTCCTCTTTACACTCCATCTCCTCCTCAAACCCTTCATCGTTTCACTATACATCATCTTTGACGCCCAGACTCCATCTTATCCTTTCCGATCTCTTACACTCCCAAACACAACTTCTGATGCAACCCTGTATTGTGTTACATCGTCTCTGGTAACGGAGTTCCAATCGGTTTTTTTCATGACTTCAGGTTACAACAACGACAGTAATGACGGCTTTCCATTTCACGGCGTTTCCTACGAAGGACAAAGTGCCACTTCAATGCAAACATCTACGACGACAATCATCTTGAGCAGATCAGGGCAGAAATTCGGCAACTGCAACATAGCTGCTGAGCGCATTGCCTGTGTGGTACATCGCCACAGGGGAATCAGCGTACCAGCCGTTGTGTTTGACACGGCTACATACTTGACTGCAGGTACAACGATGCGACACTCATATCCAGCCGATGATGGCAGAAAATCGGCAACGACGTTAATAAATGCAACGATGATGGGCGCCCGATGAACTCGCGGAAGTTGAAGGGGGAAGCACGCAGATCACGTGCCACTTCATTTCAAACATCTACGAAGACAATCATATGTATCAGTTTGTAAGAGTAAAGGCATATGTATCAGTTTGGATTTGTATCTGTACGTACTTCAGTTTATTAGAATGTGTGGGTCATTTTGGAAAGGTCGCCGTTTGAATATGTATCAGAGTTAATCTAAAAGTTTGCATGTGGTTTCTAAATCAGATTGACTAGGTATCCGATTTAATATAAAATGTCTTCAGATTGAATAAGTGTCACGACCTGCTTCCCATAAACAGAAGGCGAGGCGTGAAAAGTCCGCTCAGACTTGAAGCTGTGAGGCTCCAGTCTATAAAGCGTCTGGTATAACCAAGTAAAGGTCCTTGCAATTTCGAAACAGAACAAAAATAATAATAAAAGAAAGAGAGGTATTAAAGTTATTCCAATCTCAGAATGTCCACAAATAAAGTTCAACATCACAGAAAAGCCACCAGGCTTAAAAGAGTCTAAAAAAGGCCCCAAGCATGGCCAACAGAAATAAATGTACGGAAAGGGAAAGGCACTATGCACCAATAACTTAACAAGAACTAAGCAGAAAGAAACACAGAAAGAAGTCTCTACGACTGGTCGCCGGTGTCCTCGAACTCCACGTCAACAGTGGACCCAGGCTCAATGTCAACAAACACCTCATCCTTAGCAACGGGCTCTAGCTTAGCAACTAACATGCTACACCCAAAAGAGACGAGGGCGCATGACAGCAAGTCTACAAGAGACTTGTGCAAGGAACTAAAAGAAAGAGAAACAGCCTAGCAGTTCTAAAATATGCGATGACATGGTTGTTTTAGGTATGGATGCAACAAGTAAGAAAGTTCAACAAGTATGACATGGCAAGGGTAGCAAAGCTACTAAAACATTCACATGGATTTACAAGACAAGTAAGCACATCGTGCACAGAGTTTACACCTTTTGGCTGGAGCGGCTGTACGGGCCAACTCCTAAGATCAAGTGATCGCTTAACCCTACCCCTCCACGTGTAATCGGGCATTGGTTTTTGAATAACACATGTAGCCCGCTTCTGGTTCATGAGCCATGAAGTGTATTTGGCTTAGGGTTGTGCCTGCAACGTAGGTGCCTAGCCTCAACAAGGAAGTACAAGTAGCGTGTGCTAAGAAAGCAAACATTCAAGCATGGAATGACATGTTATGATGCATGGAATGGCAAGAGTACAAATAAAGTGCGTACTGATATGGAAATTAAACATGACAGGAATGGTAGAGTACAAATAAAGTGCATACAGATATGGAAATTAAACATGACAGGCAAAATGTATGAATGGCATGGCAGGGTGTCAGATCTAGCTTCGTTGTCAAGCTAAATCTTGAAGTTGCGGCTAGGTGACTATCATTTCGTCGCCTAGTCTCTTTTACGCTAAAACGAGGGATGTCCTAAAACACAAGTTGGCAGGTTTCACTTGCCTGCAATCAGCTGTTCTGCAAACACCATTCAATCAGTCCAATCTACCTATGTGCTTGGATTCACCAACCTACAGTCCCGGATTAGATTATCTTCATTAGTGATTTACTAAGCAATTAAAATATTGATTTTAATCTTGATTAGCATGCATTGGTTGGGGGTCCTAAGAGATCAAAAAAGTACCCTTACATGACGCGAGAGCTACACTGGCGTCGGGTAGCGTTGCCAGGGGTTGGAATATAGATAGCGCTCCTAATCCAGATTCAAAAATATGATTCCACGATCGCCAATCCTTGAACAGTGACGAGATCAGTGAAGAGCGGCCAAATCAGCGAGCAAAGCGGACGGTTGAAGTTCTACGGCTCACGGGAAGCCGTAACAACGAACAGAGATGAAGGGGTTGACGTACACGAAAACTACGACATTGAGCGTCGTCGGGGATAATCGTGGTGTCGAGGAACACCTCTAGGCGAGGTAGGGGGCTGCCAAAACGATCCAACAGCGAGAGAGGGCGACGAGACGAAGGAACAGGTCCCTGCAGGTTAGTACGGAACAACAAAAGTACTGAAAGAGATGCATTCATTTATTTCAACAGTTATCCAGAAAAGTACGGGGAGTCTAAACAAAAGCCAACACGGCTAAAACATCTGGTAGTAAACTAATGGTGCAAGAACCCAACCTAGGCAGAAAGTAAACAGTGCTACGCACCCAACTAAAATACAGTAAAACCTCTGAATCAGCAACGTGAAGATCTCTAGCTCTGGTCCTCCTCGGGCACGTACTCTGGGTCTGCGACCTCCGGCTCTACGTCCTCCGCCTCGTCAATGTACTCTGGCTCCACACCTGATGTACAGCACCCAAAAGAAAGGAACTGTACGTCTGGTAAAGTCTACAAAAGGGGTTAGACTCTACTGCAAGTGTACCGAACTATTAAACAACGGTTTACTAGTTGATTAGCATGCTGAGGATATAACAGAGTAACAAAGGAAGTAAATGCAGCAGGAAAGTAAAACGCGTCAAGCAGTAGTCGTAGCGTGTGCTACCGACTACGGGACTAACCTAACAGGTGTCAAGACATGATGAAACGTTGCAGGACGAGACAAGACAAGACAAGTGTGACATAAAGGGTTCATGCCTTACGGTTCGAGGGGGATTAGACCCTCTTCCCGTGCGCACGCTCAACCCTACCCCAACCCAAGTGCACAAGACAAGACATGACAAGGGATCACTCACTCTGTCAAGTGAGTGCCCTATTCGCCCGCAGGCTTATTTATCGGTACAAGGGATCACTCAGTGAGTGCCCTATTGCCCTCAGGGCTGTGTATCAGTACAAGGGATCACTCGGAGAGTGCCCTAGTGCCCTCAGGGCTGTGTATCAGTACAAGGGATCACTCAGAGAGTGCCCTATTGCCCTATTGCCCTCAGGGCTGTGTAAAATAAGACGCGTCGTGACATGACAGTGATAGTTCTTCTAGGGGGGCCACACGCACGCACGCACAAAATAACCCTACGGTGTCTAAAGTTGTTGTTGTTACGCTTAGACTTCGTCGTCAAGTCTAAGTCGTCAGGGCGTCCCAGACACTATCATTTCACGTCCGGTTCTATTTGGTCACAGTCTAATAGTTCTAGCATTTTAAGACCAAAGCACGGCCAAAAGCGCAAGTGAAGTACACTTGCCTGCGGTGGCGAGTGTGTCGTCCGTCCGGGGCATCTTGTCCAGGCGTCTCGTCCGCGGTAGTCCGTTTGAAACAGTGTCACGGTGACGGTGTCAGGTGACTGGGCCCCCGGGCGGCTGCGCGGGTGCGTGCTAGATGTGTGCAATGATGCGAATGGGGGCGTGAAATTTAAATATTTGTAACCGCAAGCGCACGGTGTTGCAGTGTGGCTTGGGGGTCGAACACAGGGAGGCGTGGATGTGCTTGTGTCAAAGAGGATCAAAATCATCCCATGGGCGAGCTAGCCCAGATCGAATGATGGGTTGTCATGGTAAAGGAATGCAAGGTATAGACAATATGAAGGAAAAAACCTGGGACTTTGGTTTCCACCCCAACGAGCGACTCTCGCCGATACGGCCTACAGCTAGGATGGCGATCGGAATTAGGGTCTAATGGTGATACGTTGCCTCTAAAAGTGGTACCGGCATCCCATGGGCCCGATAGTCCGGTCGGTGCCCAGGATGATAAGTCGGACTTCCCGGGTTCGATCAGTGGGCACTCCCGTGTCCATTAACACTGATCGACTCCGGGAGCACTAAGCTCACAACGATAACTCCCAACGTCTCATCCTGCTGCTCCCACGTGCTAGGATTCGGCGTCTACGCTAAGGGCGTAAGCTATGGCTAGGGAGTCAACGGCCAAGTTTATTCCCCCTTGGCCCAACGGTCAAAGGCGGTCTTTTTCCCGCCAATACCAATAAAACTGAAGGGTTTTCTGGGACCCTTAGGGCACAAAAATTCTATTCCCGTCCTAAGTCGGACGGAACATAGACAGAAATAGCAGTGGAAAATAATCATGTTAATCTAATTAACATTTGACCCTAAGGTCTAAGACCCCAATCCAAGATCTATGCCGACTTGGGATGGGTCTGACCATCCCAAGAAGGATCTAGCCTACTGCGATTAAATTAAACTAATGCTTAATTAAACACATACCCGGAATCTCAGCCCTGGGGCAGGCGAGATGTTCCGCACCGTCTTCCGAGCCTCTCCCCGTCCCACGCCGAGCTGCTCCTCGAACCGCTCCTCGAACCGCTCCGCATCCCTAGGCGATCAATCCCGTGTCACCGAGCCAACCACGCGCCGAAGAAAGTTTCACGCGAGTGAAACCTCCGCATAGACTTCGGATCCGAATCCAAACTCCTTTGCGGCTTTGCTAGAGCCCTCAGGAGTAAGGCAGAAATATTAGGGAGATAGAGAAATCTTTAATTTAAGCCTAGATCCGAGCATGCTCCAACATTTACGAGAGACGCTCAGATCTAGAGCTTGGGACGAGTTATGAGGAAGGGGGATGGCCTCTATTTATAGAGGTGGCTGACTCTCCCCTTTTATCCACAACCGAGGTGGGACTATTAATTTGGGATTAATTAAATCAAGTTAGTTTGCCTTTCACAAAGGGCAAACTTTCTCGAATTTTAACTCCCTCACCATTGAGCTTCAATGTTGGTACAACCTACCAAATCGAAGAGGGTTCAACGGTGAACGCGTAGGAAAAAACGACTCGTCATTCCGAGTCCGTTTGACCCTTCAAACAATTATCCAAAGTTAGCCAAAAGGCATGCTTCTCTTAGAAACGTAACCGTCAAGAAAATCCCAGGTTTCAAAAAACCCTAACCAAAAAATTCGGGCTTGGTGGGCCTCCATTTTCGCTGGTTTCAGCCCAACAGTTTGGGCTGACTTGTTTTGGCTATAACTTGTGCATTTGGACTACGTTTTTGACGCGGTTTGAACCTGCGTTTAGCGCGAGACGATCCCGTCATCTAGGTAACCTTTTCAACGCATTTATTTAATTAAATATAGTCTTAAAAAATTTAAGACACATTTAATCTCTTTTGCATCATATGCAAATTAGTCCCTATCTAGGCTTAAATTTTCATTTGCAACAAATACAAATGATCTGAGGGCATATTCCTCTACATCTCCCACTTGCACTCAGGATCATTTATCCTGAATGCAGGAGATTATTGCAAACGTCTTGTAACGGTCGGTTTCCGATCGTACTTTCTTTGTGCACGTGCTCTTGATTGTGCACGTGTTTATTTTTGACTTTATTTGATATTGAACATTATTGAGTGATATATTGACGTGATCGTCTCTGTGAGTATTAGTTTGTGGAATAACTTTGTAACGACATATCTCGAGTCGTTCTTCAGCGATACTATCTTATTTGACGTGACGTCGCGACTTTCTGTTTTGACGCGAGACGTTACGAATTTTAGTTTCGTCTCTCGACGTCGAAATTTAGATCCGTCTCCTCCACTCTCTTTCTTTAGTCGTCCCGAACACCCCATAATTATTTTACAATTTTTGGACTTAATTTGACCTATTTTCCATATTTTTGAAATTTTTAAATAATTTTAAAACCTATTTTTATAAGAGTTTTAATTACAATAAAATTTCTATATTATAATAACGTATTAAAGAATTTTTAGGAAAAATTTTAGAATTTTTGGCCGCACTCTTTTTGCGTGAGGGAGAGGAGAGTAATTTTAAACTAAAATAATTATTTTTAATTATTTTAATTACGTTTTTTTTAAACCCTAACCCTAACCCTAGCTCTAACCTATTTATATTAGCCCTAGGCTGAGCTATTTCGACATTACTCAAAACCCTAGCCGCCGTTTCCTCTCCCAAAGCTTCGTCGCAACGTTGCGACGATCGCCCAATGCACGACCGGAGCTCACCCCCGCACATCCTAGTGCACGACCGGAGCAGCCCCTCGCATCGCCGCTCGCAGCACTCCACTGCAAGTCCCCCCGCTATCGCCCCGCTCCGACCGAGGCCGTCGCTCGGTCTGACCGAGAGAACAGCCCGCTCCGCACCGCTCCACAGCCGCACCGCTCCGCTCCGCATCGCCAAGCGCCAGACCGACCCGCCTTGTCGGTCTGACCGAGAGGCCGCCCCGCTTTCCCCAAGCGCCGCTTCGCCCGCACCCGCAGCGCCCGACCGACGGGATCTGTCGGTATGACCGACGATTCCCCTCGCACCGCCGCTGCGACCGACCCCGCTGCGTTGCAACTCGCACGACCGAGAGCTCCTCTCGGTCTGACCGAGAGAACTCTCCGCAACGGCAGTGCACGACAGACAGCCGTTCGTGGCAAGTTGGTTTCTCCCACACCAACTCCTGTGGTGGGCCCCCCAAGTTCTCCAGAGGTGTTGTGGGTCCCCCATTGACCCCTAGCACTGCTGTGGGCCACACTTGGACGTGCTACTTCGCGGATTTGCCGTCTACGACGTTGCGACACGTCGTAGGCCTTCGTCGCAAGTTCAAACTTTTGGAGAATCGTGCGAGGACCAGATCTGAAGCTGAGGAGTCCTCCGATCAGACCCGACATCCGTTCTACGACAAACTCCGGTTCAGGTTGGTTCCCCGAAACTCGTAGAAACCCCCACAATAGCTGACTGAACCCTAAACTAAAAACCGTCAATTTGAACTAAATTTATTTTCCAGCACCTGTAAAACGTTGTACGAACATAGAAAATCGATGAACGGACTTTGTTGACTGTGCACATAGGGTAGATCGTCGATTAGGCTGAAACATCAAAAAGTGACTTTTGACGAATAGGATATTCCCGAAAACCTAGAAACGAAACCTAATAGGATTTGATGAATTTGAGACCTGACATCGTCACCGTGGGGATATTTCAGACGGACTTCCGCGGACGAGACGCTTGGACAAGACTCTTCGAGAGGACGACACACTCGCCATCGCAGGCAAGTGTATCCACTTGCACTTTTGGCCGTGCTTAGGCCTTAGTTGGTTAGAATTGTTAACTGTGAACAAATAGAACCGGACGTGAAATGATAGCGTCTGGGACGACTCCTGACGGCTCAGACTTGACGACGAAGTCTGAGCCTGACAACAACAACTTTTTGATGCTGTAGGGCTATCATGTGTGTGCGTGTGTGTGGACACCCTAGAATAACCCTTCCTGTCTTGTCACATCCCGTCCCGTCTTGCACAGCCCGCTGGGCAATAGGGCACTCTCCGAGTGATCCCTTGTACTGATTCACAGCCTGCGGGCAATAGGGCACTCTCCAAGTTAGAGAGAGTGATCCCTTGTACTGATACACAGCCCGAGGGCAATAGGGCACTCTCCAAGCTAGAGTGAGTGATCCCGTGTACTGATTCTCAGCCTGCGGGCAATAGGGCACTCGCCAAGCTAGAGCGAGTGATCCCTTGTACTGGTGTCATGTCTTGTCTTGTCTTGGGGTTTGGGGTTGGGATGAGCGTGCGCACAGCAAGAGGGTCTGATCCCCCTCGAACCGTAAGGCGTGAACCCTTTCGTGTCTCACTTGTCTTGTCCTGCCTTGTTTCCGTCACGTCCCGTCTTGTCTTGACACCTGTAGGTTAGTCCCGTAGTTGGTAGCACACGCTACAACTACTACTTATTGCGCTTTACTTTCCTGCTGCGTTACTTCTGTTTGTTACTCAGTTATAACTCCAGCATGCTAATCAACCAGTAAAACGTTGTCTAAAAGTTGATACACTTGTAGTTTGGTCTAACCCTTTTTGTAGACCTGACCTGACGTACAGTTCCTTCTTTTGGTGTTGTACGTCAGGTGTTGAGCCAGAGTACGTTGACGAGGCGGACTTGCCAGCTGACGGAGAGCCGGAGGACGTTGATCCGGAGTACGACCCGGAGGAGGACCAGAGTTAGAGGCCTCTAGTTGCTGATCCAGATTTCTATTCCAGTTTAGATTGGGTGGGTAGCACCTGTTATTTTCTTGTCTAGGTTGGGTGCTTGCACCAGTAGTTTTTTTTTCTGCAGTTGTAGCCTTCGGGCGTTTTAGACTCTCAGTACGCTTGGATGTTTTATTTGGAATAAAATGAAATGATATCTCTTTTCAATACTTTGTTGTTTCCGTACTAACTTGCAGGGACCTGTTTCCTTCGTTTGGAATATCACAGACGCTTATTGGGTCTGGGCTCTTAGCCCTGGCCTAAGCGGGCCTTAGTCACGCTTCGTTTCCGACCTTTTTGGGAAGCGGGGCGTGACAGGTTTTAGTGGTGGCCCATGCATGTCCCCTCCTTCTGCGAATTCGGAACAATCGAAGTATTGAAATTCATTTTATTATCATCCAATAATTGTACGAGTCTAACCTCTGTGTTTCTGTCAATAGGATGGCCGGACGACGTGTTACCCGATCGGGGAACTTAGGCGATGGAGTTCCGGAGGACCAGAGCGGAGACTTCCGTCAATTTCTGGGTGTGATGAGGGAGATGCTGGATGTTCAGCATCAGTTGGTTCAGCAGCCCCAGCGTGCTGCCCAGGCTGTTCCAGTTGCACCACCACCACCACCACCTGCCCCTCGAGCTGCTCCAGGAGTGAAGCAGTTCAACGAGCTCCAGCCAAGGACATTTTCAGGGAAGGAGGAACCCCTAGCTGCTGACGAGTGGATCCAGAGCACGGAGGAGAAGTTAGTTGCTGCGAAGATTCCTGATGATACCCGTGTGGAGATAGCAAAGATGCAACTGACGGAGAATGCGAGGAATTGGTGGCGCATCGAGGAGAGGCGTCTTGAGAAGCCAGTGGGATGGAAGACCTTCAGGTCTATGTTCAAGGATAAGTATTTCACCAAGTCTGCTAGGAGGGAGCTGCTGAGCAAGTTTATAGACCTGAAGCAGGAAGGTATGACTGTCGAGGAGTATGAAGCTGAGTTTGAGATGTTGAGCCGTTTTGCCCTGCACATGGTGAAGAAGGAGGAGAAGCGAGCTGATCGTTTTCGTCAGGGACTGCGTCCGAAGATTCAGGCTTCGATGTCTTCGGTGAGTTTCTCGACTATGAGGGAGGTACTTGATGCTGCGAAGAATCATGAGCTCATAGCTCTTCTGCCTGACCCTCCAGCTGATAAGGGGAAGCGTCCCATGGAGCAGTACCGGCCACCTGCCAGGCCGGCGATGAGGCCAGTTCAGACAGTACCATTCAAGAGGCCTGGAGCACCAGTTCAAATTCAGGGCAAGGGCCCGTGCCACTTCTGCGGAAATCCTGGACATGTTCAGGCCACCTGCAGGAAGAGGATGTGGCTATGCTTAATTTGTGGAGATGCTTCGCATGCTACGAAGGATTGCCCGAGAGCTCGTCATGCCGTAGTTGGAGCGCCAGCCCCGTTGCAGATAAGAGTGCCTGCTCCAGTTCAGAGAGGACCTGCTGCTCGTGGACCACCTTTGCCGCCACAGAGGCAGATGTATCAGAGAGCAGCACAGCCCCAGAGGCCGGCGTATACCATGACTGCTGTTGAGACTGGGGAGCTAGATGGAGTTATAGTAGGTAACTCTTGATCCTAGTTTTTCATTTCATAGTTTAGATCTTAATATTTGAGTTTCTTGTTTGACTTGTTGATAGAATAGTTTGATTTGACCATAGTCCCCTTATATTTTAGGCACCATTCTAGTGTCCTCTCACCCAGCCTTGGCTTTGTTCGACTCAGGTGCATCTATGTGCATCATATCCCAGAGGTTTGCAACAAAGCACTCTATCCCCACCCATACACTCCCTAAGTGTTGGGACATTACCACAGGGAACGGAGTGGTGACGGTAAATTTGGGATGTCGATCGATTCCTTTAGTGATCAGTGGACACGAACTCTTTGCAGATTTCATTGTCCACGATCTGCCACATTTCGATGTCGTGCTTGGCATCGATTGGTTGGGAGATTTCCACGCCTCGATCGACTGTCACAGCAAGAGGGTGGTGTTCCGGATTCCAGGTCATCCAGAGTTCGAGTTCCGCAGCAGAGATGAGTCGCTTGGGCCCATCAGATTTCGGGCCAATCTGGAGGTGCCGGTTGTTTCAGCCATGCAGATGGAGATGGAGATCGAGTGACCAGTAGTCGTCAGAGACTTTGACGACGTCTTCCCGGAGGATATCTCAGGTTTGCCACCCGACAGAGCTTTAGAGTTTGGAATTGATCTTATGCCGGGAGCGCAACCGATATCGAAGGCGCCATACCGTATGGCCCCCGCTGAGCTCGAGGAGCTGCGGAAGCAGTTGGATGAGTTGCTACAGAAGGGTTTCATCCACCCTAGTGTGTCACCGTGGGGTGCACCTGTTTTTCTTGTAAAGAAGAAGGATGGGTCCCGCAGGATGTGCGTGGATTATCGAGGATTGAATGATGTCACCGTAAAGAATAAGTATCCGCTGCCGCGCATCGACGATATCTTTGACCAGCTTGGAGGTTCGAGAGTCTTCTCGAAGTTGGACTTGAGGAGTGGATACCATCAGTTGAAGGTAAAGAAGGACGATGTTCATAAGACGGCTTTCCGGACGAAGTACGGACATTATGAGTTCGTGGTCATGCCGTTTGGCGTGACCAATGCACCGGCTGTGTTCATGAATTTGATGAATTTAATATTCTACGACTTCCTGGACAAGTTTATTGTCATCTTCATTGATGACATTCTTATTTATTCGAAGTCTGAGGAGGAGCACAGCTGTCATCTGAGGACAGTGCTGGAGACGCTGAGGAGACATAAGCTTTATGCCAAGTATAGCAAGTGCGAGTTTTGGCTGGATAGAGTCGCATTCCTGGGACACGTGGTGTCCGGTGATGGCATATCTGTGGATCCGGAGAAGGTTAGAGCAGTCAGAGATTGGCCGACTCCGCAGTCAGCGTCCGACATCAGGAGCTTCCTTGGATTAGCAGGCTATTATCGGCGGTTCATCAAAGATTTCTCGAAGATTGCAGAGACGATGACGAAGCTGACGAGGAAGGATGAGGAGTTTATTTGGTCAGATGCTTGTGAGGAGGCCTTTAGTATCTTGAAGGCGAGATTAACCACGGCACCGGTGTTGGCTGTACCGGATCGAAGCGGAGGCTTCGAAGTTTATTGTGATGCATCAGGGAAGGGCCTAGGATGCATCTTGCATCAGCATGGCCACGTGGTCGCGTACGCTTCTCGTCAGTTGAGGACTCATGAGAAGAATTACCCGACGCACGATCTGGAGTTGGTAGCAGTGATTTTTGCACTGAAGATTTGGAGGCACTTCTTGCTAGGTGAGAGTGTGAAGATTTTCACCGATCACAAGAGCTTGAAGTACATCTTTTCGCAGAAGGAGCTCAACATGCGGCAGAGGCGATGGTTAGAGCTCATGGCTGACTACGAGATTGATTTGCAGTATCAACCGGGGAAGGTGAACGTAGTGCCGGATGCCTTGAGTAGACTTCCTACTGCGATGATGCTTGCAGCCGACTGGAGGATTCAGCAGGAGATGAGGGAGATGGATTTGGAGGTTGTCCTACCTGGTGTGGTTCGTTCGTTCATGAATTTGCAGATTCAGTCCACGATCGTGGATCGGATCAAGGCAGCACATGCAGGAGATCAGAAGCTGTAGAGGATCAGGAGGCAGGTTGAAGCTGGACTACGGACGGAGTTCGTGATTCATGAGGATGGTTCGCTGCGGTACGGCAGTAGACTCTGTGTACCTGCAGGTGATGTTCGTGAGGAGCTGTTGAGCGAGGCTCATAGCTCGCCATATTCTATACATCCTGGAGGCACCAAGATGTATAAGGACCTCCGTCTGAATTATTGGTGGATTGGCATGAAGAGGAGCGTGGCACGGAGCGTTGCCAAGTGTTTGATATGCCAACAGGTGAAGGCTGAGCACCATCGTACTGCTGGGTTGCTGCAACCGCTTCCTATTCCGGAGTGGAAGTGGCAACACATTACGATGGACTTCGTGACTGGTTTACCTCGGACCCCGAGGCAGAACGACGCAGTTTGGGTGATCATGGATCGGTTGACCAAGTCTGCGCACTTTATCCCTTTCCGAGTGGGCCAGTCTACAGAAGCTTTGGCGAGGAAATATCTGGAGGTAAAGTTCAGTTCTACTTTTACTTCTATTTTGATTTTTTTTCTTTGAAATAGTCGTGACGTAGACCGTGTACGTGCAGGAGATTGTACGCTTACATGGAGTCCTCGTTAGCATTGTGTCTGACCGAGACACGAGGTTCACATCTCAGTTCTGGAGAAGTCTGCAGGAGCATTTGGGTACGAGTCTGAGTTTCAGTACGGCGTACCACCCGCAGACTGATGGCCAGTCCGAGAGGACTATTCAGATTCTGGAGGATATGCTGCGAGCTTGTACGCTCGATTTGAAGGGATCATGGTAGGACCATCTTCACTTGGTGGAGTTTTCATATAACAACATCTACCAGGCGAGCATTGGCATGGCGCCGTTTGCTGCCTTATATGGAAGGAATCGATCGCCACTGAGCTGGGATGACATCGGAGATCGGGAGCTGTTGGGTCCGGAGATGATAGTTGAAGCTGTGGATGTCGTGAGGGACATCAGGGAGAAGCTTAGAGTTGCACAGGATCGCCTCAAGCATTGGGCAGATGCCAAGAGGAGACCTTTGGAGTTCCAGCCTGGAGATCACGTCTTCCTGAAGATTTCTCCGAACCGCGGAGTTATTCGTTTTGGAAGAAGGGAAAGCTGAGTCCGAGGTATATTGGGCCATTTGATGTGCTAGAGCGTGTGGGAGCAGTGGCCAACCGCCTTGCTCTACCACCATCTTTGGAGGGTGTTCACGACATATTCCACGTATCTCAGCTACGTCGGTACGTCAGTGATCCGTCACACACGGTCGATTTCTAGGAGATTACGGTTCGACCGGACCTGACATATGACCAGCAGCCTGTGCAGATCTTGGACCGTCGACAGAAGCAGTTGAGGAATGATATGAGAGTGATGTGGCGTCACGGATCGCCTGGAGAGTGCACCTGGGAGCGTGAGTATGATATGAGAGAGCGCTTCCCGCATCTTTTTCCCGGCAATGCTTGATGTTGATTCCGAGGACGGAATCATTTCTAAGTTGGGAAGGATGTAACGGTCGGTTTCCGATCGTACTTTCTTTGTGCACGTGCTCTTGATTGTGCACGTGTTTATTTTTGACTTTATTTGATATTGAACATTATGGAGTGATATATTGACGTGATCGTCTCTGAGAGTATTAGTTTGTGGAATAACTTTTTAACGACATATCTCGAGTCGTTCTTCATCGATACTATCTTATTTGACGTGACGTCGCGACTTTCTGTTTTGACGCGAGACGTTACGAATTTTAGTTTCGTCTCTCGACGTCGAAATTTAGATCCGTCTCCTCCACTCTCTTTCTTTAGTCGTCCCGAACACCCCATAATTATTTTACAATTTTTGGACTTAATTTGACCTATTTTCCATTTTTTTGAAATTTTTAAATAATTTTAAAACCTATTTTTATAAGAGTTTTAATTACAATAAAATTTCTATATTATAATAACGTATTAAAGAATTTTTAGGCAAAATTTTAGAATTTTTGGCCGCACCCTTTTTGCGTGAGGGAGAGGAGAGTAATTTTAAACTAAAATAATTATTTTTAATTATTTTAATTACGTTTTTTTTAAACCCTAACCCTAACCCTAGCTCTAACCTATTTATATTAGCCCTAGGCTGAGCTATTTCGACATTACTCAAAACCCTAGCCGCCGTTTCCTCTCCCAAAGCTTCGTCGCAACGTTGCGACGATCGCCCAGTGCACGACCGGAGCTCACCTCGGCACATCCTAGTGCACGACCGGAGCAGCCCCTCGCATCGCCGCTCGCAGCGCTCCGCTGCAAGTCCCCCACTGTCGCCTCGCTCCGACCGAGGCCGTCGCTCGGTCTAATCGAGAGAACAGCCCGCTCCGCACCGCTCCACAGCCGCACCGCACCGCTCCGCATCGCCAAGCGGCAGACCGACCCGCCTTGTCGGTCTGACCGAGAGGCCGCCCCGCTTTCCCCAAGCACCGCTTCGCCCGCACCCGCAGCGCCCGACTGACGATTCCCCTCGCACCGCCGCTGCGACCGACCCCGCTGCGTTGCAACTCGCACGACCGAGAGCTCCTCTCGGTCTGACCGAGAGAACTCTCCGCAAAGGCAGTGCACGACCGACGGCCGTTCGTCGCAAGTTGGTTTCTCCCACACCAACTCCTGTGGTGGGCCCTCCAAGTTCTCCAGAGGTGTTGTGGGTCCCCCATCGACCCATAGCACTGCTGTGGGCCCCACTTGGACGTGCTACTTCGTGGATTTGCTGTCTACGACGTTGCGACACGTCGTAGGCCTTCGTCGCAAGTTCAAACTTTTGGAGAATCGTGCGAGGACCAGATCTGAAGCTGAGGAGTCCTCCGATCAGACCCGTCATCTGTTCTATGACAAACTCCAGTTCAGGTTGGTTCCCCGAAACTCGTAGAAACCCCTACAATAGCTGACTGAACCCTAAACTAAAAACCGTCAATTTGAACTATATTTATTTTCCAGCACCTGTAAAACGTTGTACGAACATAGAAAATCGACGAACGGACTTTGTTGACTGTGCACATAGGGTATATCGTCGATTAGGCTGAAACATCAAAAAGTGACTTTTGACGAATAGGATAGTCCCGAAAACCTAGAAACGAAACCTAATAGGATTTGATGAATTTGAGACCTGACATCGTCACCGTGGCGATATTTCAGACGGACTTCCGCGGAAGAGACGCTTGGACGAGACGCTTCGAGAGGACAACACACTCGCCATCGCAGGCAAGTGTATCCACTTGCACTTTTGGCCGTGCTTAGGCCTTAGTTGGTTAGAATTGTTAACTGTGAACAAATAGAACCGGACGTGAAATGATAGCGTCCGAGACGACTCCTGACGGCTCAGACTTGACGACGAAGTCTGAGCCTGACAACAACTTTTTGATGCTGTAGGGCTATCATGTGTGTGCGTGTGTGTGGACACCCTAGAATAACCCTTCCTGTCTTGTCACGTCCCGTCCCGTCTTGCACAGCCCGCTGGGCAATAGGGCACTCTCCGAGTGATCCCTTGTACTGATTCACAGCCTGCGGGCAATAGGGCACTCTCCAAGTTAGAGAGAGTGATCCCTTGTACTGATACACAGCCCGAGGGCAATAGGGCACTCTCCATGCTAGAGAGAGTGATCCCTTGTATTGATTCTCAGCCTGCGGGCAATAGGGCACTCACCAAGCTAGAGCGAGTGATCCCTTGTACTGGTGTCATGTCTTGTCTTGTCTTGGGGTTTGGGGTTGGGTTGAGCGTGCGCATGGCAAGAGGGTCTGACCCCCCTCGAACCGTAAGGCGTGAACCCTTTCGTGTCTCACTTGTCTTGTCCTGCCTTGTTTCCGTCACGTCCCGTCTTGTCTTGACACCTGTAGGTTAGTCCCGTAGTTGGAAGCACACGGTACAACTACTACTTGTTGCGCTTTACTTTCCTGCTGCGTTACTTCTGTTTGTTACTCAGTTATAACCCCAGCATGCTAATCAACCAGTAAAACGTTGTCTAAAAGTTGATACACTTGTAGTTTGGTCTAACCCTTTTTGTAGACCTGACCTGACGTACAGTTCCTTCTTTTGGTGCTGTACGTCAGGTGTTGAGCCAGAGTACGTTGACGAGGCGGACTTGCCAGCTGACGGAGAGCCGAAGGACGTTGATCCGGAGTACGACCCGAAGGAGGACCAGAGTTAGAGGCCTCTAGTTGCTGATCCAGATTTCTGTTCCAGTTTAGATTGGGTGGGTAGCACCTGTTATTTTCTTGTCTAGGTTGGGTGCTTGCACCAGTAGTTTTTTTTCTGCAGTTGTAGCCTTCGGGCGTTTTAGACTCTCAGTACGTTTGGATGTTTTATTTGGAATAATATGAAATGATATCTCTTTTCAATACTTTGTTGTTTCCGTACTAACTTGCAGGGACATGTTTCCTTCGTTTGGAATATCACAGACGCTTATTGGGTCTGGGCTCTTAGCCCTGGCCTAAGCGGGCCTTAGTCACGCTTCGTTTCCGACCTTTTTGGGAAGCGGGGCGTGATCTTTTGCAATATTTATCCCTGGCATCAAATTCATATTCTCCCTAATGTTTCTACCTATTACTAGACGAAGGTCGTACTCTGTGTGAGACCCTACAGCCTGACCCTTACAACAGGTTGGGCTCAAAGCCCTATACGGCAGTGACCACGAGCAGTGGTTGCCGTCCCTGCTTCAGGAATCATCATTATGTGGTTGACTCATTGACATGAGTATTGTCGGGACCACCCTGACTGTTTCCGTGAT